>CM060837.1:31250000-31437500 GCA_030762175.1 Metallyticus violacea | reverse complement strand
TCTATATATGAAGTCTGTAGCTGTCTCTTTGTTCAGTGATATACAGGGTGATCCTATTGTCCTTCCCTGGTTTTGGGGGTCGCTAGATCAGTAACCATGACAGATATAGCGCAAACGCTTATACCAGTGGATAGAGTATCTCTGCAAGTTTTGTACATATCTTGCAGATGTTCCATATGCCCCCCTTTGGTGACGCGGCAGACATCAACCAGAAGTCCAGCTTTTGCCACACACGTCCCAACATCTGACGGTTGATACCAGCGACTGCATGCGTTATCTTCTCTCGCAGCTGTGCTAAATCATATGGAAAAGGCGAAACGAGCACACCATTTATGACATAACTCATAAGCAAAAATCACGTGGAGTTAGTCAGATGATCTTAGAGGCCACAGAAGAAGAGGAGAGACATAAACAGGATGTCCAATACAACGACGAGAAATTGCATAATTTAGGTACTCATGGACATTATGACGAAAATGAGGTGAAGCCCCATCTTGCTGATAAATAAAGTCCTAGATATGTGTATGTAATTGTGACATGTTGTAGCATGTCCAAGTACTGGGCCAGTAGCAGTTTTCTCCTCAAAGAAAAGTAAGCGGGGCACATTTGATGAAGAAACAGCACAGTAGGAGAGTGACGAACGTGTTCTACCACAACACCAGGTTTTTCCGTGTCCCAAATGGGTACATTGAGACGGTTCACTTTGCCGAACACAAGAAACGTAGCCTTCGACACTAAAAATAAATTTCTCAGCAAAACCGTCTTCTTCATGTCGCTCTTGAAAATCAACACAGAATTGAAGACGATGATTGTGATCCTCGGGACTCAGCGCCTGCAACAGCTGAATCGGTATAGTTTCACTTTAAGTCGTTCATGTAAAACAAGCCAGATAGTCGGAATCTGTTATTCTTGACTCGCGCGAAGGTTGACAATGATGCTATCAGAAAGATCAAAATGCCCTCTTTCTATTAGGGGGTGTTCATAAATTCTAAAGTTGATGTTTCAGCACCTCTGGTGAAACTTCTGAAACACTGCTGAAGGGGGCGTAACCACGATTTAACTGCAGACTTGATATACTTTCACTTCAAATACATCCAGGTATACATTTTCATACCACAAAAAAGGAAATGAGGACAAGGAAAGAAAGAAGGAAGAAAGAAAGAAAGAAAGAAAGAAAGAAAGGAAAGAAAGAAAGAAAGAAGGAAGGAAGGAAGAAAGAAAGAAAGAAGGAAGGAAGGAAGAAGGAAGGAAGAAAGAAAGAAAGAAAGAAAGGAAAGAAAGGAAGGAAGGAAGAAAGAAAGAAGGGAAAAGAAAGGAAGGAAGGAAGGAAGAAAGGAAGAAAGAAAGAAAGAAAGAAAGAAAGGAAGAAAGGAGGAAGGAAGGAAGGAGGGAAGAAAGAAAGAAAGAAAGAAAGAAAGGAAAAAAGGAAAAAAGGAAGGAGAAAGAAAGAAAGGAAGGAAGAAAGGAAGGAAGAAAGAAAGGAAGGAAGGAAAGGAAGGAAGGAAGAAAGGAAGGAAAGAAAGGAAGGAAAAAAGGAAGGAGAAAGAAAGAAAGGAAGGAAGGAAGAAAGGAAGGAAAGAAAGGAAGGGAGGAAGGAAGGAAGGAAGAAAGAAAGGAAGGAAGGAAGGAAAAAAGGAAGGAGAAAGAAAGAAAGAAAGAAAGAAAGAAAGGAAGGAAGGAAGGAAAAAAAGAAACAAAGAAAGAAACAAAGTATAAACATTAATTCACCTAAAATGTGTGGTAAAGTAGATCAATATGCAGACTTCTTCTCCCCCTTCTTTCTCCATTTCGCCCTTGGGTGTAGACAGTAAATTAAACACTTCTGCAGACAACTGTCTTCTTCTTCGGCGGACCTCCTGTGCTGGAAATTACTGGATCGGAGCTCAGCAACAGCCTATGGAACAAGTCGTTAAAATGATTGAGAATTTTCTGGTATGATCTTCCATATGATTTCTTATGTCTTTGTTTCTTGACTCTAATGTCTCTTCCGAAAGTTCTCCAATTGGCAAAAGAGCTGCTTCTATATGGAAGATGGCATGTAATATCACGGATATAGCCGTTTTGCTGCAGTAGCAGTTGAACTCTGAAACATTCATTTCATCACCAGATGAAAAATTATTCTAAAACGAGTTATTAACTCACTGTCTACCCCAGTTATTTTGGGAGCCATTTGAAGATTTTCAAAAAACTTCGGGCTGTGCTGTGGTTCCATATCCTGGCTTTGGGATATGAACTGTAAGACCTAATCTGGCTCTAAATGAGACTTGCACTATTTTTTTTCCTTTCTTTCAAATAAGTGCTATCATTTACGCTGTATTTCCACTTTTTAAAATCCAGGTGGTATGAAATATGGAGGAAGCTTTCAAATTATCGGATGTGGGCATGTAGAACTGAAATTGCAAACTCGAGCTGCAAATTGTTTTATTTACATTTTACATTGTTCATTACTGAAATTTTCGCACCATATTGAAGACTCTACTAAAGCAATGCATACTTTTCCATCTATCATTATGGAATAGCGCACTTCCGTGTTATTTATAACAAAATTATTTAAATTCTCAATTTGATGCCCAGATAATTTTTGATGTTCCATGAACGCACTGCATTCACAAAGGCCGCAGAATTGTGTATATATCTTGGATTTTTCCATATCATAATTCCTGTATTACTTACTGTCAACAAGGCGCAGATGCACGACAGATGACAAAAATAATCTCTGGTCACACTTTCCAGTTCCTGACCAGGTTTGTTCATATTGGGAAGGACCGGAGCTTCCATCAAAGCCGCGTTTGCAATGTAATGTATACTTCTTATCACTTTCATCTGGTAACATTATTAAATTCTGATACAGTGTGGTCCATCAAGTCCTGTGCTCTCACTTCATATTCGTTTTCTTTAATTATTACATTTTGTGAATATGTGGCTATTTTTTGGCATTAAAAATAGCATAATATCTAGGGGATAAGTCCAGGTTGTATTTATTAGCAAATCCTCTCATTGTCACGTACTGATGGTTTATAACTTCGCTTTAATTATGAATGATAGGGCTTCTTCTACTGATATTTTTATAGATTTATTGCCCCTCTTCGTCCTTGCATCGCGTATCTCCTTTTTGATGTTGTTGTGGTGGCTTCTTTTGATAGTTTAGCTAATGAAATGTCTCTTTCTTCCCTTAAATGCATAGCGGTCGCATAGACAAGCTCTGATGAAGCAGCACTCTCCCTTAGGTCTTTAACTTTTCTTCTTTTATTTCTCCCCTGTAACGCTCGCCGCTGCCAAAATGTGTTATCTTGAAAGATTTCTTCAATGAGTGCTACAGTTTATTCCCTGCTTGTCTATAGCGGCCTAAGACAAGAGAGAATGAATTTGTAGATAGTAGATGTAGTTCGGGGACAAGAATTAAGTCCTGTCCTCCAGGAAAGGCGAGGTGCTCCGGGCTTCTACTGAATAACGTAATAAACTCCCATGTAGAAAAGTATTTATTGAAAAAAAAATGTTTTGACTATAGAGGGGGTTCTTATGGTTCTACTATACATTATCATCATACTGGGTATATTGCAGCTTCACATTCAATCTCTCATTACATTCCCATCACACTCTCAATTCTCATTACACTCTGTTAGCTCTCCAAGTACTTTTGAAGGACGACCTCGATCTTCTAATTTTGAAATGTTTGGAATTGAAATCACAACTTATTTTCTTAACCAGTTTGAACATTTCTTCCAAAAATGCATTTTCTAAAGAGTGACACTTTATCCACCGGTCAAAATAAGGCAGGAAAAAAAATAGTTGCTTATATTGTTATGCATTTTTTTCTCGGCACTCGCGTTGAAACTTCATTCATTCATTAATAAGATATGCTATCACAACATTTTCTTGCCACGCGTGAGACTGTTTTAATTATCTCGTATTTTGTTATGAAATTGATTGCACCTGACAATAAAACTCATTTTTTCATTTTTCACAGCATATACAACCACCGCTATTCAATTACTTCTCACAACTGAAGATTATTTCGTTTCCTGGTCGCGAGTTATCCCTTGAGTATCATAAACAAATCTGTAAACAGGTCCTTATTTCGTGCGATTGTTTATCCTCAGAGGGCACAGATTCCCTCTCTTCTCATTCACGCATCTGACGATGAAACCTTTAAGGATATGTTTTCCAGACTCCATCTTAATACTTATGTAATACTGCCTGCCGAGATGCCACCAGGGCGTTATTAAACGAATTTCAGGCTGTGATGTCCGTCGACTGATTTACAACTTGCTGATGTTCTTCTGTTTAATGCGGTGCTACAATTTCCCTCTTCAGTCTCGATGGCTAAGACGAGAAGGGATGTTATATTGGGATAATAGACGTCACTTCAGGGAATCGAGCTAGGTCCACTCTTCCAGGAAAGACGAGATGTACTGAATAACTCAACCAATTCTGTTAAAAGTATAAATATTTATTCAAGGGTTTTCTTATACAGTTGGACGTGGATCCTGCAAGCACCAAGGCTTCTCTCCTGTCTCTGAATAAATTCAGTGATCTTTTATACGATTGTAATGCCCAATGAGGAGTAATAATCATTTAGTCTAGATATAAGAGTTATGTTAAAACACTATGAGGTTAACAGTCATCAAGTCCTGACATGATAAGTTCTAAGAGGTTCATGGTTTGGGTTTGTTAAGCTTAAAACTAAACAATACTTTGCCAGCACAGTAATTCTGCTTATCTATAACATGCACACGTAGACATAAGTGAGTGGAAAAGAGGGTTGCTTTTTGTTTATGCAAGTGTTTCTCTGAGGACCCTTTCAAGCTACGTCACCTCTGAGTGGCAAGTTAAGTCACCCTTAATATTTATTACATCTACGTCTTACTATGTTTGGGTTTATACAGTATGTTTCATTAACTAGGATATACAGTGTGCTCTTATACAATATCGATTCCTTATAATACCACGCTTTCGTTACAAAGCCGACTCCTCATTACTCTTACCTAAGTTTCATGCCTACGAACACATATGTATACATTTTTTATAAAGTCGAGCAAAATTTATTTTTATTGAAAAAAACAGGAGCTATGAAAATGAGTGCAATATTTCTTATAAATTATTCAAATTCGATAACCATACTATGAATAAATATATCAGATCATAAAGTGCATACAGATACAATATTAACACCCGTAGTTTCCTTTTGAAGTGAGAAAAATATTCCAAAATTTACTTAAAGAAACGAAGAAGTATGCCACTTTATCAGTTTTATATCTGAGAAACCCAGAAGCAATTTCCAAAGAAAAGTTTCTAAAGTTCCAAAATCAATTTTGTTCCTTTTTTTTGAAACCGTATACTGTGTATCGTACAGATGGGTTCGATTCGGCGATATACATGTGTTCATGCGATGTATAATTTTGCCACACCGTAGTCGTGCCAAGATAGTGAGCCATTAAAAAGCTCAGGTTGTCCCTACAGAGCTAAGGTGGCTAGTGCTAGATTAGGCCGCCCTACCAATGGTCCCAACAGGTATTGGCAGTAATATGCAAAAGGGTCAACACACGCACAGAACTTCAGGAGCGGAAAAATTTATAATCCTGATATTTATTAACGATACTACCATCTGTAGGGAAATAAACAGCACATTTTCGTTGTTTATTGCACACCAGTTGGTTGCTTAGTGCGTAAGGTTAGCGAAACGCGTGCTTTTTTAACATCAGAAATGGAGGGTAGTAAAGAGCAGAGAGAAGTGTTTCGATTTTTGACTTCTGATGATGTTGGAGGGACAAGAAATTCATCGTTGGTGTCTTTTGTGTACAGCGAAGGCTTTGTGTTACATTCATGGGTGTTGGAACGGTGTAAGAGATTTCTAGACGGAAGTACCTAAAAATTTTGGCGCATGTGTTCGATATCAATTGACAAAGAAACAATAGACATAAAATGTCTGTATCTCTGGAACACCTGCAGTGGTTTTCACCTGTATTGTCACCGGCAACGAAACGTGGTGCCACCATTTTGAGCCCGAGGGCAAACGACCAAACTAACAATGAAAACACCTGAATTCTGTCATTCAGAACCTAAATACCAAAGTCGTACAAATAACTCTTGGGAAATTCATAAAGATGTTCTATTACTACGAATACACCGCTGATTGTCCAATTTCTTCAACATGGGCTACAATCAATGCGAAGCGCTATGTCGGCACTTTGCAGAAATTGAGGCGCGTCATTAAGTCCAGATGCTCAAAATGATATCGAACAGCATTAACCTTCCCCATGATAACGACCCTTTCCTATATTTCCTCAGTTTTGGCTATCTGAAGAGAAACATTCGTTGACATCTGTTTGAAACGTAGGATAACGAACACGACTGGTTAATGCTGTGGATCCTTGAGCAACCAAAAACTTCTACAAGCATGGGATTGGTCATATTGTCTCCCAATGATAAAAATGTGTTAATAATGGCGATTACTTTTGAGGTAGTCATTGTACAGTTATACTTTTTGGCGTCTTTAGACTGCCGCCTATATTTTCTTAACCTACAAATTTCAGAGGTTTTCGGTGTATTTTATTTCAACATTTCATAAGAGGAAGATCACCTACCTCAATATGCTGTCCACGTAAAGTACAATTTCGGGGGATGGGTAAACACCCCAACCCCAACAACTGAGGTTCACCAAGTTATTCTGGAATGTATTCCAAGACAGCTGCAACCCTTTTTCTGGAGCTGAAATATAAAAAAGTAATATTGCTTAAGCACATTATATAACACTATTATTATTTTTATTTTATTTAGATTTATACTTTTAAAATTAAATGAGTTTTTGGATCCTAACTAAATGTTACAGAATGTTTTCAATACGCATATCCAAATTCAGGTGAATTCCTTTGGGTACTTTCTTCCAAAAGTATAAATGCATTTTTTTTATTTACAAATCTTTCTGACGATTACATTTTTATAAACTAAGTTTCTAGTAGAGCTTTCAGAATTATTTCCAACTAAAAAGTGGTTGAGTAGTATAAAAAAAATTTAGAGAGCAATGCATTAGGGTATATAGGGAGGAAAAGAGATACAAATGATAGAGGTTTTTGGAAATAGGCGAGAAGACGTTTTGAAGATATAAAAACTATTTAGTAATTTAACTGGAAAGACATCACTTAAAATTTATGTTAAGATGAAATGGGCATGGGAAAAGGAAATTTAAATAAATAAAACAAATATGGAGGAAAGAGAAGATATAGTATGGATGAGAGCAGGCGTGTGGAAGTTAAAAGGTGGGGTCGAGTCAGAGTCGGGTCCCCTGGAATTCCAGTACTTTGTGCTGATGAACCAGGGACTGGAGTCTGATGCAAAAGAAGTGAACAGTTTGTATTCTCTTTATTTGGAATTTAGATTAAGGCATTCGTATATCATTAATTATTGTAAAAATTGTAATTGTTAGGGGTCATCTAAAATGACCTGGGCATTGCATTGTAATGAAACCATTTACAATGAATCACGTAAACATAAAAACAAATCTATAATTAGATGTAAACGTAGAACGTTGCAAGGTCCAAGGATGTTGTGTCAACATTAAACTTAAGAAACCGGCCAATCAGAACACAGCTGTTCTGTTTGTGGAGGTCTATGGTAGAGACAGCTGAAGATGAGTGACTCTGTAGACAGAATGGCGTCAGTGGACAAAAGATTAATTACGTTATAAGAAAGCTATCCTTTCTCATATTACACCAAGCAAATTAGTTGCTGCACTGTGCATATGTATAAATGCTACCGCAGTCTGCTCAGAAGCAGCCATTTTCAATCAACTGTTAGTTGATCTTCACTTGTTCTTATTTTTGACTGGCTAATACGTACGTTTGCGTGTTTCGTTGTGAATGTCTACATACTACTAAGTTTATGTGTTACGTCTTATTTTATTAAGTTTATGTTTAATTTTCATTATGAATAGGGCCTAACGGTCTCTGTGCATATTTATTCGGTTTTTCCCAATCGAGAAACCAAGAATTTTGATATGGACAAGACCACTTAATAGCACATCACATTCGTCAGACCAACACAACTTTTATATTCAATTCAATGTGTACTAACAATTTTAGTACACATTGAATACAACATGTGACCAATATTGGACACTTGCTATGAAAGTGTCTGGCTTCTTCAGCAATGTTATATCACGTATAACATTTGCTTTGTAAGAATTGTTTTGCAAAGGATATTCGGTTACATTTTTTTTTTCTTTTGCCATTCTGTAAATACACTGGGTGCCAAAAAATGTATATACACTTCAAGCAAAGAAAAAACTGTGTTAACATAACAAAACAAACAGAAAATGATGAGCACTAATCATCTTAGACTTTTACAGTTACAACAGTTGCTCAAAATGCCCACTATCGACGTCGATACACTCCTGAGTACGTTGAACTACTGATTGAGCAACGTTTGCGAAAGTGTCCTCAGCGATTGCAGCACATGCCGTTTAAATTTCTTCCCGGAGTGTTGTCAGTGTAGCTGGTTTTCTACGATATACGGTACCATGAGTCTCAAATTTGTCTCGAATGCATGCAATTGTTACTCGCGTTGACGGTTTTGTTCTGTGCACACGTCTCCATTGCCTTTGAACTTCAACAACATTCCCGGTTTTCCAATACCACTTCAAAATTACTTTCCGCTGTTCAAACGATAATCTTGACTCCATTTTGTTGTAGCAACGCTAGTCTAACGTAATACGAGTCACATCTGTTTACAGAACATCATACGATAATCTTGGCTTCATTTGTTCATTGTTGATTTACCTGTCACGTAGCAACGCTATCATAACGTAATGTGAGTCACATCTGTTTACAGAACATCATACTACACATTATTGTTGTTTTTCGGTACAACTTTGAAATATATTAAATAGATATCTACTGTGAAGGTGTGTATATATTTTTGGCACTCTCAGCTGATTAAATTTTTATGTCAATTATATTTAATTTATTTATCGCATTTGACGTAATGACTGATTTTATTGTGGACTTTTAATTTATACAAATATATTCTAGGATTTTAAGTATCATTAAGGAACGAATAGGGTAAAAATGTGAGGAATGAAATGCCAACACCTAAAAAAACACTTACAATATCAAAGCAACTTGAAAATAAAAAGCACAAAAACAAATAAAGGCGGCATGTTTGGTTTGCATGTTGAAGGTTATAAATTAACAGCTTTGTTTCTTTCGTTTGATGCTTGTATTAACACTAAACTCTCTTTGCATCGCCTACTGTACAGAACACTTCATTTGACTGGTTTTTAACATATGAAGAAGCAAGTCTTTTGTAACGACGCCTCAAAGGCTTTTAGAGAGCGACGGTGTCTGCGTGCAAAGCACCCGTGTGGGGTGCGAGACACGAAGATTTTTTTTCTAAAAATAAAACGAAGGCAGCAGGGTCATCGCATAGAAAGGGGTGGAAAAATAAAAAAATGAATATCGCCTTCGTGAAAAACCTTAGATCATCTACATCCTCCGTCTAAGAGCTTGGTCAGGCTAGAGAAGATTTAATTTTTCTAACTACTCAGTCTTTTGTTTTTTTACTTGTTATGAGTGGGATTTTTAACGACACGCGCTAATAAGTTAATGTACACATCTGGCAGGATGTAATTCATTACAGCTTGAGTGTAATTGCAGAACGAGATGTAAATAATATTTTATCTGCTTTCGTATTATTTATAACAACAGTATTCTATTTTATTCTAATGCACTATGCTTTAGGGCAGAGTATAATTGAACCCTATATATTAAAATGTGTTTATAAATAACATAGTAATGATTTTAATTTGTTTATTATAGCAACTGATATATGGTTATATAGAGTGGACAAAGATCTGTGAGGATATAATAATAATAATAGCAATAATAATAATAATAATAATAATAATAATAATAATAATAATCTGAAATACTCCATCTAGGGATCTTGTTTCCTTCACCTGGACGTGTATTGCAAACTCTTACACTTTATTTCTAAATTACATTCTTACATTATTATTTTCCAGATGATACTTAAACCTAAGTTACAATTAGAAATTTACTAAAATAATAAAAATAACAAAATTACATTCCCTTCAACTACTTCCTAATTTCTGGAAACCAGCTACTACTTCCACTACTTCCACTTAATCTTTAACTCTAAACTAATAAACTACTATATATCGGTATCCGGTAGAAATTGTACTGGTGACTAGTACATTTATTGCATACTTTACTTTTATTTTACTACTGTCTATATTTGTATGAAACTCTATTATATACTCGTATCTATAGATCTTGTATATGTTTATTTTCCATATTATATCATGTCATCTTTCTATATTATATTACGTTTATAAATATATTCGTGTAAATTTCACGTTTATATCTTATATTAATCTATTTTACAACACTCATTATCTTCTCTGTTTGCATATCTAATTGACATTTATCAATGCAACATTTGCCCTACCAGTTTACTATTTTACAATGATAATAATATTATAAAAATAATATTAGTTATAATCATAATAATTATTATAACAATTTTATTATATGTTATTTTTCTTCATCTTCATATTCTTCCTCCTCCTCCTCCTCCTTCTCTTCTTCTTCTTCTCCTCCTCCCCCTTCTTCACTCTTTCGCCATACCCTTTTTCTACAAATACTTTACCCTCCTCTCATTCTATATACACATTACTGTTTTATATTCTATTACAAGTTCCCTTTCGCTACTCCACTACACTTTACACTTCTCTATTGTATTTGTTTATTTATACTTTATACTCACATTATTACAAGTTTAAAATTATTCTTCCAATTTTCACCACTAACTTCACCCATATCTACTACATCATTACACTACAATATATTATACCTCTCTCACTCCTTCAGTCTTCCTAAACAAGCTCCTCTAACTCCCATCCTATGCATCTTCACTGAAGTCCCCAACGACTCCTTCAGTTCCTGCTTCTCCTGCTGCCTCATATTCCTCTTCTTCTCACCGTACCTTCTTTCTTCTAACTTAAGTTTGTTTATTATATAACTTCTTCTACCTCTTCTTCTCCATCTCCATCATCTCTCTTTTCTTCTTCTCCCTCTTCTTTTAACGGACTCGAATCGAGTTTTCGTTGTGAATATGGGTGATAGGTTATTTTTCTGATTATCTAAATTTAATATTTTTAATCTTTCCGTTCTTCTAACTACCACTTCTTATTCTACTTCTTTCTTCTTCTGTGAGGAAAGAAAAGTGATTGTGAGGACAGTTTTCCTTTGCATCCATAAATGTTTCATCACTTCTGCCATGTAAATCGAAGGTGAAATGTAAATTGATATATGAGTGATATAAAAATTGTGCGTAAATAAGAAAGCAAATGATTTCATTAACGAGATTTTGTTTCCATGTTTTAAGCATTTATCAAAATCGTATAAGTCTTTGTCCATGTGGGCGAATTATTCTATACCGCGAGCTGTCAAATCCATCAAAGAAACTTCAACATTGGTAAATACACTGCTTTAATTTACATGTATAATATCGAATACTGTAGCAGAACGTTATGTAGAGGAATCTTTAAAGAGTAAAACCCCATAACAGAGAAGCTGTATAAACTAAGCGAATTCCTCAGCAAGTTGAATTTGTACCGTTATTGTTACTTTTGATATCCAAAAAGTATAATCGATGGGGATTTGAAGATTTTTTTTTAAAAAAGAAACCTTATATGATTATACCGCAATATTCGGAATTACCTAAAACTGCGATTACTATAGCATTTACATGCACACACATGCACACACAACTTTAGTAATCGGAAGCTTTCACGGCCGGAATCAGAATTGTAACTGGAAGTTTCTTCCGGGTTTAGGTCTCTTCAGTGGCAGGACCTTCGCCCAGAAGACTCAGACCGCGCCACTGAAGATGTCCTCCGCAGTTGAGGACGAAACGTTTGGACTCCTTAGCTCCAAGAGACTACGGCTCCTAAGCCCGAAAGAAACTTCTAGTTACAACACAACTTTAGGTTTTGCAAAAATGTTAAATCAATTAATCGTTTCTAATTTATCGTTATATGGCGAGTTTATTGAGAAAAAACATCTTCCCAGCATTAACTGCAAAAAATTATTAAAAATTCGAAATTATGACCTTGTTAATTATGGCATTACTGTGTAATAATAGCAAGGTAAACTATAAATCTAACTAATAAATGAAAATTTGAATTATATAGATTACTCAACTAGGTTTGACTAGTCCCCCCCTTTCAAAATCACTTGAAAATGAGTGTCTAGTGAAATTACTCCAATTTTCAAAAGTAAGGAGAACAAAATTAGAATTCTTGCAATCTATAAGGATCACAAAAGAGAAAACACCTAAAAAATGTTGTTGTTATTATTATTATTATTATTATTACATTAAATCATAAAATTAATGGTTACTATTAATTAAATGAGATATATGATCACTGACAGATAAAAATATATGTGCAAGTATTTTTAAATGTAACCATGTTTATGAACTGAGCCTTTACATTCACGAAAATAGAGAGAAAAAACGTTTCGACTAACATTGTGTATTTAAGAGGATGTCCATATGTTTCAATAAAAAAAATGTGCTAAGAAAATATACACAATCAACAATGTACAATCGAAAGTTCCATGGATTTTCAGTGGCTTTGAAATTGTAAACGATTTTTCAATTACAGAGCGCTCTTGCGTACAAATATGATCTCACACACATATTACATTAATATTTCATTAATAACGATGCTTTTGTTAACTATAAAACATATGCATATTTATAAATACATTTTATATGCTGAGTTAGTTTGTCCTTTTATTTGAAACATATAGAGAGCAAATTAAACGCAAGAGCGCTTTTTAAATTTCGGTTTTCAGGAATACCTCTACTCCTAACAGTCAGATTTTTTAGAAATCATTTTTCTTGTTTTATTTAAATTGTATATGTCGAGTTTTGTTGTGAAAATACGATTAGTGCCGCTAGAGTGATTTTTAAATTTTAGGTTTCGCATAAACCCCACCCGATTTCCCTGATTTTCAAAAAAACATTTTTCTTGTTTTATTTAAATGATATATGCTCACTTGTTGCGATAAAATAAATATTAATGCTGTTAGAGTAATTTTTAAATTTTGGGCTTCAGGTAAACCCTCCTCTAAATTGTTAGATTTCACTGATTATTGGAATCTAGTTTTCTTATTTTATTTCAATGGCATACACCGATTTTCGTTGAGGAAAATAAAAAATTGTGGCTGCTAGATTAATTTTTCAATATTCGCTTTAGGTTAACCCTGAATGATCTAATTTTTCTGGTTAACGAACTAGCATTTAAATTGGTATTTATGAGATGTTGAGAGTGTTAACAGACATTTAATTTTTTCATTGCCATTTTCGATGCCTAGTTGGTACCATTAATGGAGATTTGAAGAAAGTTTACAAAAACTGTTTTCATGTGTACAACCGCATTATCTGCATTCCTTCGGAATTCGCCAAAAAGAAATTTGTTTCCAGTATGCTTGGTCTGGAAGAGAAAGTAGAGTTTAATACGCAAGAAATCAAAATTGTCAGTAGGAATTTTCGAGAAGAATTTTCGTTTGGTATTCAGTTATTAAATTGCAAGGAATTTATTGCAAATGTATATAATAAATAAGAAATATGCAGTTCATGCATGTGTTTTAATAACTTTTTATGACATGTAAGTAGCTATATTAGTTCATCACTGCATTCAGTGCGGTAATTTAATGATCATTGCATTCACTGGAATAATGACTGATATTTCCATAGTGATTTGACATTACATTACATAATAAACGAACGAAGATAAAATGGTATTATTATTAATTCAAAATTTTAAATTAAAAATTAAGAATTAAAGAGAGCTTATGAGCTACGTTTATATGGGCTTATTTATAAATATTCAAGACATTTATTTATAGGAATTAAAAATTTATAACAGCTATTTTCATCTTTGCTTCAATCAAATTTCAGTTAGACTTTTCATATTGTTACAATTTTTCAGGAAAGACAGTATGATCAATATGAATATTTAATTTTCATGCAGGAACGCGTTCGAAATTGCTCTTGCTGAACACTTCCGCATGTGTTTGTACTAACTGGTCCTTCGCCTGTGGTGCCTCTGTGGTAGGAACGGGCGTTAAACACTATTCATTCATTCTAACTGGTCCAAGTTTATGCAGTATATGTTTAACGAACAGTTGTTAAGATAAAAGTTATAGATTTAGTAATTGTATTAAAATGTACTTTTACTTTCCAAAATTAGACCAAAAATTCAGGTATTTTTCACTGAAAAAAGATAATTGTGTAGAAAACTGCACTCATTAAGAATGGGGTTCTTAATTTTTTTTAAATCTGGTTTTCGATTTGCTTGTTTATTGGTGACAACAGTCAAGCCTTTTATGCATTATTATTATTATTATTATTATTATTATTATTATTAATCATTCTTTATGTTTAGCTGAGACAGTGTAACCTTTCAGAATTTTACCATAATACAAAAAAAGTTGGATTAACGCTCTGGCGAGCATAGCTTGGTTTTATAGTAGTAGTAATGATGGACTTTCATTGCGACAGGTTTACAAGTACACAAAAAAACTTGAAGTACACCTAAAATTAACTGAAGGTGATTTTAATCGAAGAATGGAATTTGTGAGTTAATGTTCGAGAGACTAAGAGAATAATCCGAATTACTAAGAGCTATTTGCTTCACTGATAAGTGTAGTGTACATTTTACCTTGACTTCGACAACTGCGATTTTCTGCTCACAGATTTAAACCCTAACCTACAGCGTGTTCATAATATTTGCATACGTTACATCTGCGATGTGCATTTGTTCGATCATATAACACCCTCCCTCGATATGCTGTCTTGTTTCCGTCTGAAAAACCGAAGAAACATTCATTGTCTTACACTACATTTCAAAATTATCCATACATCTTCTCCATCTTATCTATCTTCTCGTGTTCCTCTCATAATCTTAACACGCGTTCTGAATCCTAGCACGTGCTATTATTACATTGTACCGAACATCATTCACCGTAATCACTGCCCTTCTCTGTATGCATTGTCACGGGATGTCAGAGACTGGAATACTTTAGGAGCATTTCATAAGAAATTGTCGATTACCCTAGATTCAAATTCCTTTTGTTACAATGTATGTATTTATTTGTTTTACCTGCTGTATAATTATTCATTCTATTATTTTATTACTATCATAAATGTTCGTAGTAATGTCAGGATTTAATTTCATGTTTTGCTTGTATCTTTATTTCCACTTTCAGGATTTACATAGGTTGATATATGTATAAATTGTTATTGCTGGTGGTTGTTGTATATTATTGTTCTTTTATTTTTTTATATTCTTCACTGTTCATATTTATGTATTAGATTATGTACATAATGTTTTACATTGGTTTATATGTGTACGAGTATTGTCAATGTTGTGATTGTAATATTGTCGCTATAACTTCATGTAATTATTATTAGAGCGGTAGATACCAAAATAAATAAATTAACGGTTCTGTAAATGGACACAAAGCAGGTATTTTGAGAGAAGGACGTATACATTGCCAGAAGAAAATAAATGTTTGGGCAGGTATTCAGGGTGATACCATCATGGCGGCGCATCTTTGCGCTTCTCTCACTCTATTCAAGATGTCCTTAATAATCCTTTTCCTCTGCAAAATGCATCGAGATGGGAGGTCAGCTTATTAATCTACCCGTTCGCCTGGTTTAACTCCAATCGAATTTCTCTGATGAAAACATCGATCAAACAGAAGAGGACATTGTAGCAAAAATTATAACTGCCTGTTACTCCATCAGGATTCTTGGAACAGGCGCGCCAGCCTGTGGTACGGAGCTTATAAATCGATTTTTTGAACTTTATCTTAGAAATGCCAAACATCTAAATATAGTTAGTTATCAGTTTTGAACAATTTTTGAATTGCATTCTGGTTTCGCTCAAGTGATATAATTCTTAATTTCTCAATTTCTCATATGTTCGATAGTTCATTCATTCAAAGCACAATTTGGAATTTTATTGCTTATAAGACATTTGTATTCCATTTAATAGAAACAGATGTTGCTAGAGTTATAAAAGCAATGTACGTCTGTTCCTCATCCTCCCTATAGTCCAGATTTAGCTCCATATGATTTTTTTCCTTTTTCCCACATTGAAGAACCAGCTTCGTGGGAAGCATTTTCCATCATTAGAAACAATGGCGAAGGCTGCAGAGGTGATTCTGTATTGAACAATCCTCGTATATTCAGCTATCTGATACGTTTATTGGGTAATGAAAACAGGATTAGTTCTAAATTTAATGTTACTAAAATATCCCAATGAAATCCGAGTAATATGGTCTATTCCCTCTAACTATGTTGTCGCACCGAAACGTGTGCATCACCTTACTCCAGGAAACGGAAGTGTTTGGAGAGCTGAGTACAATTTAATCCCAACAAGTGAATGAGGAAAGTTTGATTGGCTTTCCTGGCCACACATTTGGCGCGTACATATATTCCAGAGTTACTGCCGGACTAATCAGATTCGCGCGGGGTTCTCGTAGACCAATCAGTGGTTGCTATCTGCACTCGACAGCCCAGCACGATATCGCAACCTAATCTGCCCCCTTTGCGTTCTCGTCCCTGCGCCATTTTTTTTGGAGCGGGGGCTACCCTCCTCGCCGTTTTGAACATACTTCCATAATTCATGAAGCAAAGATCCTGTTCTCTCTCTCTCTCTCTCTCTCTCTCTCTCTAACATTTCCCTAGAACCCCTACTGGGTTTTTAACACCACTCCCGTTCTTCCTGTAGGAAGCTGCGAGTGTGAAATATGTGAAACGCGTTGTGTGTATAGATTCCAGCTAAAGGAATATGAGATCCCCCACATCAGAAGTATTATTCTTCAAAGCATTTAACAACCAGCTTTGCCAGATAATTTCTAGGATGTTCGTAAATTTGATCAAAATATTCCCGGAGCTTTAAAAAATCAAACCTTGTAATTTTGATTTGTTAAGTGCATTTTACATGCAATATATAAAAACTTTGGAAATTAAACCTGCTCTCAATGAACCTACCACTGTTTTGGGGTATTTTCAAAGAATTGTATATGAAGCATATTAACGAATTATTTATAAATTTAATTTAAATAGTACTCTTGAATTTTATCAAGTCTTCCTCCTCTCCTGTATTAAATGGCCTTTCCTGAATACCTCTAAGGGTTAATGTTGGCATAATGACAACTGCAAACATCAATGGGAGTACGTTGTTAATGTTACAAATGGTAGTTTAAGTATTCTAGCGTGATAACACACACTTGCTTTCTGTGTCGTAACATATTAATATCATTGCAGGGCTGTCACTAAACAAACTGAAGATACAGCTAATTTCAAATGAATCTGAAACCCCGATAAAAATAAATAGAATAGCATTTTTAATGGCGTTTAACACCCGTATTTACTACTGAGGCACCAAAGGCGGTGAACACTGAAGATACATGAAATGAAATGATATATCGGGAAAGGCCTAAGTTTAGGGTACCTCCTCGGCATTTGTCAGTTATGAGGACTGAGGAAATTCTGGGAAAAACCTCAATCAGGGAGGATGGTCCTGGCGGGATTCGAACCCCAGACTTCCCACTCAAGAGCCCGCGCCTTAACGCCCTCAGCCACCCGTGGCGGTAGATGGAACAGACCTCACATATGTGAGCGAATATACATACCTAGGACAACAGAGTTCCTTCCATGATAAAATGGAAAAAGAAATATAAAGAACGATCTCATTAACCTGGAGTGCATTTTGAGCCCATAAGTTTATATTGTTAGACCAAACACTAACTAAGAAAATCAGATTCCAGACACTCGAAACCTGTGTACGCCCTGTATTACTATATGGGTGCCAGACATGGTCAATAACAGAAAAACAAAACAAGTAACTTCAAATACGCCAAAGAAAAATGCAACGTAAGAGCCCGGAAATAACTTGAAAGGACAAAATACCTATAGTATTAATAAATCAGTTATCTCAGACAACAGAGATCGCACAAACAGCTACCAGAAGGAAATGGCAATGGGGCGATCACATCGCAAGAATGCAGGACAACAGGTAGACCTACAAGATATCCACGTGGGATCCCCGCATAGGAAAAAGGACAGAAGAAGGTGGACAGACCTCTTCAAGGAACATGCAGGTCAAGAGTAGCAAGAGGAAGAGAAAAATGGAAGTCTCTCGAGAAACAACTAGTGCAGTGAGAAATGGAGTAACCAAAGAGTGTCTTAAACAGCGTACGAACAACTAGCAAGGAAAAAGCGAGTTTTCCCTACTTTTTAGGAAGGATATTTTTTTTAGTATTTTTAGCTTGCATTCACAGAAAGTAGCAGTTGGTATGGCGTTTCTGTCGTTGGAATCATCGGTCCATAATTTTTTGAAGAAGGCAACCGTATTGTGACCGACAACGCTCAGCATATACAGAAATGCTGGCAACGCTGGACTTTCAGATGGGCTACAGTGAAGAAATTGAGTTGTGGTTCCAGCAGGATGGCGCCACAGCTCACGCCGCTAGTGAAACAATGAACACTTTGCTATACTGTTTCCTGGACGCATAATTTCTCGATTTGCTATCACCATGCAGTTAAAAAAAACACAACTAGTGAAATTAGGGACATTGATCATGTTTTATCGCAGCGAGTTATGAGAGCCGATTACACGAATATGTTTGTAGTCATCGGACTCACTTAAAAAATTTGAGTTTTAAATGATAAGTTCATATGCATTGTGATATTCTTTCCTTGGAAATTTATATTTTTATTTAATTCTATACCAGTGTCCCACAAGAAGGTTCTAAAACCGTCATATTCCATTTGGTCACCCTGTACAATTGTTTTGTGGTGATTTATTTAATTTTTGTTCTTTTGTAAATTTAGGGTAAAATCCATTTTGTCTTTGTTTTAATGTGTTAAATGTAACTTGTATAATTGTTGTCATCCCCCAGTGTAACTCGGTATAGAAACTTTCCGCTATCAACTCCTGGGGGAGTATTTCCTAAGGTTGGTGGTACAGGCGGGAGAATGTGGATAAATATTACAAGACATCGCTTCCATTATAAAAGAAAGTATGTAGTGCTACACAGTATACTGAGGCATGCTGGTGGAAACAAATAAATACAAAATAATACTTTAACTCACCAAACACGACCATCCTCTTCACCATGAAGTCCTCATCATGGAAGGTGGAAACCAGACATCTGTAGTCTCCAGAAAGCTCTGTAGTGGGGTTCCGGATATGAAGGGCGCGGTGTATGTATGTCTTATGTTTAGAAGCGCGGTAGCTGAGGTCAAGACGACCCCTCAGGACTCCTAGATCTTGCGGCTTCTGGCCAGGTATCCACTGATACACTGGGCTAGGACTGTTATTGAAATACCACTTGACTACCAGGCCTTCCTCTTCTGGTTTCACGTTGTACTCACAATCCAGCAGCACCGGACTCCCGGAGTCGTTCCGGACAGCTGCCGGAACTCTCAGATCCGAGATTTGGATGCTCAAAACTCCTGCACAGTGCCAGAACAAGTTCTTAGGGTATTACTTCTATAGACCTGGAATTTATTGTCACTCGCATACAAATCATAATCAATATACAAGGTGATTCAAAATTATGGACATCCTTTCAATCTGCTATATTTCCACCACTATACGTTGTACTTGAATGCTGTCAAGTATATTTGAAAGCGAATGTTGCACAGTTGCGAATACTACCACTAGAGCGCTCTAGCATCGCACTGCAACCTCAACTCTACCGCGTCAGTTGTAAGCGAAATGGCTACTATGTAACACAAGATTTTCTGTATTAGTGAGTTCAGTAAAAGCGAGTGTGCGATTGCGGTGCAGCATGCATTTCGGCGCAACTTCAACGCTGAAATAAACAATTTGACGAAACAACCTCTCTGTGTAAAGGTAAAAGCCCAGGCCGGCCGCGTGTATCGGAGGAGAACTTGGAGTGCATAGCCCAATGAATTTAACTCGTAGAGCTAGTAAGGAACTTAACACTACAGCAAACAATTGTCTGGCGTTTATTGAGGCACCTGTTAGTGTACAAACCATACCATCTACTACCGGTATCGCGCAAACGATAAGGTAAAGCGTGTAGAATTTTGTGACCGTATGCTCTGAAACATGGAAGATGACGTTTCTTCCTGGTGTAATTTTTAGTGATGGAGCTACGTTTCACCTAAGTCAACAGGTACAACGTTCGGATATGGGAGTTACAAAATTTCCATGTAACACTGGAACATGTGCGGGACAGCCCCAAAGTTAATGTGTTTTGTGCCGTATCCTGACAAAGGGTTTATGGACATTTGTTTTTTTACGAAAAGACCGTTACTGGAGGAAGATATCTTAGCATGCTGCAAAATTGGCTTGTTCCTCAAATGAATGAAGATTCAGGAGATTAATTTTCCAGCAGGACGATGCTCCACCCCATTAGCATGTTCGATGTTTCCTGAATGAATATCTAGCTCAACGATGGATAAGACTTGGCACTTCTGTTCCATCCACTGAGGTCTCCTGATCGTACACCCTGCGATTTCTACTTGTGGGGGTTGGTGGAAGATGCAGTTTACGTACCACCTCTTCCCACGAATTTAAATGACCTAGGAAACCGTTTCACAGCTGCGGTGAACTCAGTGAAGCAAGATATTCTTCATCGAATGTGGGATGAATTCAGTTACCGTCTAGATGATATATTGTCTTTCTGTTTGGACAATGTACACATTTAATAGCAAGTGTTGATAATAGCTATTATCTATAATGAACTTAACATATCCACCAAAGAGACCAGATTTATTGATGGGGGTGCAAATTTGATTAAAATTCACACCAAAATGTTTCTTTTTCTTTTTTTTCTTAGGAAGCTTATGCACAGGTGAATCAACTTTATTTCTAAGCAGAGTGGCTATGCCCCCAAAAATAAATAAATAAATAAAACACAAACCATTTTTGGACATATACTACAAGAAGTTCTTTCAACACAAGGCATTAAACTAAAAAATGTATACACACTTCAAGCAAAGAAAAAACTGTGTTAACATAACAAAACTGAATTCACACAAATAGAAAATGACGAGTACTAATAATCTTAGACTTTTACAGTTACAACAGCTGCTCAAAATGCCCACCATAGACGTCGATACACTTCTGAGTACGTTGCTCTGATTGAGCAACGTTTGCGAAAGTGTCCTCAGCGACTGCAGCACATGCCGTTTCAATTTCTTCCCAAAGTGCTGTCAGTGTAGCTGGTTTTCTACGGTATACAACTTCCTTAAGAGTTCCCCATAGGTATAAGTCCAACGGAGTTAGATCCGGGGAGCGTGGTGGAAACCCAATCGGATCTCTTCATCCTATCCAGTGCCTTGGAACCAGTGCGCGGGACTTGTTGCTGTGCGAGGTCTCCCAGATCTGCCCTTGTGACATCGTATACGGTACCACGAGTCTCAAATTTGTCTCGAATGCGTGCAATTGTTACTCGCGGTTCTTTTCTCCATTGCCTTTGACTTCAACAACATTCTCCATTCTACACACGTCTCCATTGCGTTTGACTTCAACAACATTCTCGCTTTTCCAATACCACTTCAAAATTGCTTTCCGCTCTTCAAACGATAATCTTGGCTCTATTTTGTTGTAGCAACGTATTATAACGTAATGTGAGTCACATCTGTTTACAGAACATTATACTACACATTACTGTTGTTTTTAGGTCCAACTTTGAAATATATTAAATTAATATCTACTGTGAAAGTGTGTATACATTTTTGACACCCTCGGTATTTAAGCAAATGCTAATTTATAATATATTAATTCCTCCCTGCTATTTCGAAATCACACAAAAGTTTATTTAGTTTATTACAAGCGTTGGAACTTTACACAGGAATGCAATGCACCTGTCCCAGAGTTTCTGCCAGTCTTCAAACACATGCTAATAACCTTTTTGACAAGTCCTTGAATCGCAATTTTCACCACAGCTTTTGATGATGTATAATGCCTCCTAAGTATGTTTCTTTAATTTGGGCAGCAGGAAAAAAGTTTCACGAAATTAAATCTGGACTATAGAGAGGACGAGAGACATACTTCATATTAATTTTTGCATTTACGATGTGCGGCCGTGCATTATCATAATGTAGCACCCAGTTTTGCCGTTTGCGTGTTATATGGCCTTGTAGAATTTTCGAGACATTTCTGTACTGTTATATAATATATAATATTATTTATTATAATATATAATAATATAAGGTGAT
Source organism: Metallyticus violacea (assembly GCA_030762175.1). Taxonomy (NCBI): domain Eukaryota; kingdom Metazoa; phylum Arthropoda; class Insecta; order Mantodea; family Metallyticidae; genus Metallyticus; species Metallyticus violacea. The sequence continues at coordinate 31,415,204 of CM060837.1, read as the reverse complement.
AAACCGTTCCTTGGATATCAAAAAATGTATACCATAAATTTCGCATCAGAAGCAACCAATGCTGAAAATGGTGGAAATTTACAAACACAGGGCTATGCTGTTTCCTCTCAGGATCGAAATAGCTAGTCAAGGTTTATTAGCACTGATCACCATTGAAAGAAATTACGAATATCCTTTTGTTCCAGAACCCACCGAGCACAAACACGTCTCATATGCAACATTTCAGTTGCCAACGTGTGACTGATAAACGGTGATATTTTTAGAATTTCTGAAAGTGTCCTCAATGTCGTGTCCATTTTCCTTTGAAATTGATTGCTTCCTCTCGCAAGTCGTGCTGTAGAGAAGAACAAAATCTCTTATAGGCCTCCTGTAACATTGCATGGGCCTTGGCTGAAGAATTATTGAGACGAAAGCAGAATTTCAGGGCATGATTTTGTAGGCGGAACTGAACATGTCTTAACACGTCTTAACATGTATATTACACATTCACCTAATAAAATAATGTAAATTTAAATTTTAACTCGATAAATTACCTGTATAAACATTATGAGCTTGTTTATTAAACAGACCTCGTAAATAAAATACGTTTACAAACAAGTAAAAGTATGGTAAGGATATATCAGCATTTTACCTGTCAATTAACAGGACATTTCACGACGGGTAAAAAAGATTTACTTATAGGCTCTTTCTTGTCGTTATGAGGTCTATGAGGACTAAAAGTGATGCAGATAAGAATTATGTGCGGCACGACTAGCCAACCTGTGAATGTTTAATGTGACGCCCGGAGCGAGACATCGTCTTTAAGACGACAGACATGTTGTGTATGGGTGGGGTATAATGGCCCCGTCGTGATATATGACATGTATGATAGTGCCTGGCTCTTATATTCCGACATTCAACTGAAAACATGTTGGCTCAGAAAACAGACGAGCTTTGAGAGCAAAAGGACAAAAAATAATATAGGTAAGGAACTTTGAAAAGGGGAAAAAATAGGTGCAAGACAAGAGTATGAAAAGAAATGGATAGGCAGTAAAACATCACTGCAATAAAAGAATATAGTAATAAAATAGAGACAATAAAGAAGATGCTGGCATAGAAGTGTTGCAAGAAAACAAAACCACTAATAAAATGTATTTTATGCATATGAATATCACAGCTTAATTGCTAATTACTAAAGTATTTTCTATTACCCTTTTATTGATCTAAAATTGCAACTCCACAGACTGTAACTCTTTTAATTAGAAAGTTATTATGCCCTAGAGTCATTTATGATCTCCGTCTGCAGGTGAGTGCCATGTCATAATAACAAACAGTTCCCACACTGATGGTTGTACATGAACAGTGCAGTCGCAGTTTGCTGTCACGAGATCAGTATGACTGAAATGTTTGTATTATTAAAAGTAATGGTCGCGTCAGTGTATAAACACAGCCAGGAATTTCAGGCATTTACTTTGGTTAAAATAGGGAGGCAAAAAGGCACTTAAATACTCAAAATAGGCAGTAATATAATTAAAATAGTTATCTTAAAGTGAAAACAAAGAGTAATATCACTAATTATTAATGAAAATGTCATTTAAGATGCTTAATATTTCTTTACCTATCATATTTTAAATCAGGTGCCTAAATTTACTTTTCTTAGTTGCAAATAACAACATTATTAACTGTATTAACTGTCATAGTCAACCGCTTGTCAAACAGAATATTTTTCATCATGGAAAGAAAACGTTCTACTACTACTAAAGTAATTGGAAGCCATTTAAAATAAGCTATTTCGAAAGCACTCATACCAGTTACAACAGAACATTCACCTTTTAGGACCTGGAAATGTTGATCAAGACAAAGTAAAGCAATTTTGAATAGTTCTGACGAATGAGATGTTTGTGCTTTCTGCTCAGGTTAATTTTCTATTTATGCTTTTTAGCGGAATCAGCTTAGTATCTATTACTTCTGCATTGAACACATTGTAGTGACGGTTTATTGCACAGCTATTTCGCTCTCGCCATTCTCGCTTGCAATTGTTTGTTACATTTATGCAGCTGAGAAGTTACCTCCACCTCAATTTTCTTGGAATCGTCTCGCACAGATCGATACAAGGTCATTCGCCAGGGCTTTTCAAAACCACAGTACTTCCCTCATCCTCTCTATTTTCTGGTATTCCTATACCCGAGGTAAAGTGCGTTTCTTTTACTAAAAAGCTTAAGTGAATGGTTTGAGGAGAAAGTTTTGACTGCTTGAAAAGAAATAAATGTTTAATAAGATTCTCAATATATATTTTAGTGAGGTGAACATGTCATTTAATTTTTTAATTTTTTTCACTTCGATATATTAAAATTCTTTATGTGCTTTTTAAAATACGTAAATAATTGCAGCAAAAATAACGATCCAAAACAGGCAAAAAAAAAAAAAAAGGTTTAAATGTTAAAAGGCAACAAAAGCTAAAATAGACGTAAAAGGAAAGTAAGTAAATAAATAAAAATTGGTCCTATCGACCCCTAATGTACGGAAACAATGCTCATTTCTATCTGATCCTTAAATTTATCCTTCCAGATTGAAAAGAAGTTTTGCCTAATTTCCGGGCTCTGGTTATAAACTAGAGGGAAAAAAACATGAAATTTCATATTTTAAACCATTGTCGCTGGGTATTTAGAAGCACAAATTTTTTATGCTTTAACATGTGTAGAGTCCAATAAGCACAATTTCATTTTTCATGACAAGGGTCATTGCATAAGCATTCAGACACGGAACATTGGCCACCCATAGTGAAAGCATTGTTGCTGGGTAGAAATTGCTGAATCGTTGGTGTTTCTATCTGGCAGATCTCTGTTGTGTTATTCATTTTCCTGCATTTTATGTTTTAAGTTTGGAAAGTTAAGTGCAATGGAGATTCAAGAAGAACAGTCACTTGAGCTTTCGGGTTTTTTTCTCCTTCACGTGCTACTGAAGGATGCGGTTAAACGTCCACAGCTTGCGAAAATGAAAGTTCTCTTTCCTCTGGAACTGTTTTAGGCAAAAATGCATGACCTTCGCTTCCAAATGCTTCCACATCCGCCATATTCGCCTAATTTGGCTCCCAGCGAATATTTTTTATTCCCAAACCTGAAGAATGATTTACATAAATAACGAGGCTGAAACTTATTTTTCACAGTTGAATAAATCTTATTTTACTGAGTAATTAAAAAGTTGAAAAGTTGTTGGATTGATGGTATTGACTCACTTTTAATAAATACATTATGTACCAGGATCTTGTTGATTGTTGATTTATTTACGGACGCTCTTTAACATCTCAGGTCATCAACGTCCCATTCAAATCAGGGCGTGAAACGGCCGACAAATTTTGCTCAGAGGCCTCTCTTTCAGGCTTTAGGTTCTTTATCGTGCCGTAAATGTACGACACGGAACCCAAGGCTTTACTTCCCTTCCGAAGGAAGCCATACTTAGGATTTTTACGTCCCCCATAAAATCCATCGATTCTGACCGGGTTCGAACCTGCGATCTTAGGTTTAGGAGCAAGTATGGTTACCACTACACCACCAGGCACAAGAGCACAGTGAAATTCGATGACACTGCCGAAGTTACATTCGCTTCCCTGAGGTTAAATGCAACGGTATTAAAAAGTTCTAAACTTGTTACCATAGATCGCAAAGAGTGTTCCTTACAGGTTAATATTCATGTCACCTGAATATTCTATCTCACGTCTTTATTGCGTGAAGAGATGCAGCACATTTCATGCATGACTAGAGACTGTTAAGTCCGCTATTGGCTCCTTTAATTTAGCCATGCGTGACAGTCTGCATGAGTTCCTAACTTGAAGTGAATTGATAATCAATGAGATGGAAAAGTTTACTTCACCTATTGCACTGATTCAACTTCCAACTTGTTGCGTCGTCAAGAAAGCGCAAGGTGTTATTTCAGATCAGTATTCTGTTCTGTTGTACTCTGAAAATAATAGACTAACGCCTTAGATATTGTTACTCTTTCTACATTATCCGAACGGTCGTCTAGTTCAACGTTTCTCAAATTGTACTCCTCGTGTGAGACGCAAGGCAACAACAAAATACTTTTTTTCAGCATTTTATTGGTCCTTGAAGACATTATATTGTTTAAATGAACAATTTTTTTTACCCCGATGGTCCAATTTTGCTGGTTAACGAACTCGATGAATCGTTTATTAATTGATGATATTATCCCGAGCATTTATATATACATATATAAAATAAAAATTAAAATAAGGTAACACTATTAACAATGCAACTAAATTAACAATAATTATAAAAGCAGAAAAGTATAAAACACTAAGAAAACGTCACAGATTTGCAATTGCTATATTTCGAACCACTAGAGTTCTTCTATGACAAGAAGACAAGTGAAGGTGATAAAAGTAAATTTGAGTATCGAAGGTAACGTTATATATGGAAACAGTTGAAACAAGAAATAAGAGTGTGTGGGGAAAATTAATACGTAACTTTCAGAGCATTGTGTAGGTAACGCATCAATAAGTGTTAGATTAAAAGCATCAGGTAGCAAATGAAGAAATGCTAAATTCTCTGGATAAATTAGGGCTGCGGAATGAATGGCACGGCTTTTATAATTACTGTTAATATATATGTTTTCTTATTGTTTTATCCTTTTCTGCTTTTCTAGTTACTGTTATTTTAGTTACATTGTTAACAGTGTTACATTATTTTTTATTTATATTGTTTTCACCTCTGGTGTTGCTTTTAACTTAGCTTATTAAATTAAATTTGCCTTTGCATGTTTTTCTTTTGAATTCTTACTATTTATCTATTATTCATTTTATTTTATCTGTTACTTTGTCTGTGCTTTATAATACACTTTATTGTTATTGTTAATCTTTTGTTATTTAATACTTCTTATACTATGACATCTATCCAAGGCAATTTTATGAAATTTTGATTTAACAAATTTAAGTACCATTCTAAGCAAATAGCTAAGTATACAGGGCACGTTGCCTTTCTTTCTAATAGTACTATTACTGGTGTTTGTCCTAACGGAATATTAGTTCATTTGCCGTTAAAAAATCGATTAGATATCTTTTTCTTAGTGTTTTATCCTTTTCTGTTTTTATAGTTACTGTTACTTTAGTTATATATAAGTGAATAAAACGATAGGCAAGAGTGTTTTGTGGGTAAACGTGAAATGTGATCGATTCTGTGTAATAAAAATGCGTGCGCATGCCCACATTCATTACGATCCCCTTTTACAAGCATTTCAGTCCGAAATGAACGTCTTTCCAGTACAAGTTTTCAGTATAATCGAACTTAATCTTGAATCCCGGTTTATATTTTTACATTAAATTGTCAGAAAGTAAAAAGTAACATTTCAAAAATTCAATTCGATAAAATGAAAATGGTTTATCTTGGAAATTAGCGTGTAAACTATGTAAAAACATGTAGTTTAATATTCCCCAATGTACAGTGACAAACTTGAAACGTAAATCTGTCCTTTCTTTGTAAGGTTTCATTCCCTTACTGAAATGACTTGTGTAAAAGGTAAAACAATGATATTCTGTACTCTAAATTTTCAACATATTTTCAGGTAAAAGAGGTTAATTTGCTTCAAAACTGCCAAAGATATTGTACAGAACCTAAACGTATGAGATATTCTTTATTTATTCTTTCTTTACATTACTTTCCACTTTTTAAAAATTATTACTAAATATATACGAATTTTTCTCTAAATACTTATTCATTTTTGTGAAATAAAGTACTGTTGAACCACCTAAAATATTAAAGTGTTAAAGTTGCTTTACACAACAGCTTTCGTGCATTTATATCTTAAAACGCGTCTATACAAAGAAATACTGAGAAGCCATGTTTGTTAGTAACGTACGCATATTAGCTAGGCATGGTCGCCTTTGTTATAACAATGTAATTTACTGCAAGAACATTTTGTTGTGTTTCATTAGCGGAGAAATTTGCATGTCCCACGCTATACATGAACATCAACCTTGACGCGTTGATAATTTCACGGCCCTCTCTGAAAGACTTCGTAATATCAGCATATGAAGGTGGCAGAGTGGCGCTATGCGATAACCTTTTGTTCCTTTATGCTATGGCTTAATTGCTTTCTTCATTAGAGTTCAAAGTCAATGAGAAGAGAAATTCTGCGAGATAAAGCTATTTGCTGGATATCATTCTTTATAAGAGCTTCTAATTGGGGGCTTTTAGAGAAATTTTCAGGATTTATAAGGGAAATGTTTTCATTATATAAGCTTTCCTTTTTATTGTTTGTGTAATAGGGAATAAACAGAATTATAAATAATAATCATAAATAAACAAACAATTGAGAACCTTGAACGAAAGAAGAAAAATTGAGCATGCCTAAAGGACACAAGAAGAAAAAACACGAAACACTCTGATTATTGAAAAAGAATGCAACTAAGAAAAAAGATGAACGATAAATACTGTAATAAATCAGTGACAGCTAGGAAAAATTTAACAGAACTATAACAGGAAAACGAAAAAGGGAAAGAAAAATAATTAACTAAAGAGAAAGAAGTAAAAGAAAGTACAAGAAAGAAGAAATCAATAAAAAATAAAAACATTAGGGGGTGAGGAAACAAGTATTATCACATAAAGTAAAATATAATGGGTATCTGATGCAAAGAACAGGAGAAAGAAGCAAAAAATAAATATATAACTTAGTGTGACTTGACAAAGAAGAGAAAATTAAACGAAAAAAATGAAAGAATATTTCAAATAACGATCAACAATTCATTCCAAACTAGCTTGTTGCAATGCTATTGTAATAATGTCTGCAAGAGAGCAGTGGTACCACATTATGAAACTTACCTTCCCACTATGCCGCAGTTTGATATTAAATGTTAAAACTGTGTAATTTTCATTGCCAGAGACAAATCTGACATCCGCCTGCCAAATGGTTAAATGCTCCTCCAATCATTTGATTTTTTCGTGGCACTTAAGGCTCTATAATATATATAATTACATGGCTAATTATTCCATGTCATTCATTCCATAGTCCTAATTTAATTTAACATTTCTTCATTTGCTACTTGTTGTTCCAAGAACGTCGTATATATGTTATCTTGTAAGCTTTGCAAAGCATTTTATATTGGTTTAACTTCTACTGTTGTTTCGCTACGTATGAACAATCATAGACGTTCTGTTAAAACCAAGTCTCCCTAGCCGGTTGCCCAACATGCCTTATCTCATTGTAAGGATTTTGATGATGCTTTTAGTCTAACTCTTATTGATGTTATCTACCCATAGCTCTGAAAGTTTACTCAGGGATAGAGAAATGGCTGCTATATTTTTGCATAAAGCGAATATATCACCGGGTTTAAATCTTACGCATTTTTTTCTCCCTCTGACACGCTCTTGTTTCTTCTTTCATCTGTTTCCATGCAAAATGTTACCTTCGATATTCAATGTTTATTTTATCACCTTCACTTGTCCTCTTGCCATAGAAGAACTCAAACAGTTCGAAATATAGCGATTACTAATCTGTGACTTTTTCTTAGTGTTTTATTCTTTTCTGGTTTTCTAATTATATATATATATATAAATTAACAGTGATAATAAAAGCAGATAAGGATAAAACACGAGAAAAAGTCACAATTGAAATTGCTATATTTCGAACTACTGGAGTCTTTCAATGGCAAGACTCTATATATATATATATATATATATATATATATATATATAGAGAGAGAGAGAGAGAGAGAGAGAGAGAGAGAGAGAGACAAAATGTATACACACTTCAAGCAAAGGAAAAACTGTGTTAACATAACAAAACTGAATTCACACAAACAGAAAATGATGAGCACTAATCATCTTAGACTTTTACAGTTACAACAGTTGCTCAAAATGCCCACCATCAGCGTCGATACACTTCTGAGTACGTTGAATTACTGATTGAGCAACGTTTGCGAAAGTGTCCTCAGCGATTGCAGCACATGCCGTTTCAATTTCTTCCCGAAGTGTTGCGAGTGTTTGTGAAAATTTAAATGCAGTGAAGATTGGAAGACTTTATGAAGAAATGTAACTAAAAGGAATTTATAATTCAAAGCTATAATACCCGCAAAATAATATATACTTGGTTTAGTTATTTTTTTGATAATACAACACCTCTACATTTCATTTGAATCGCTTTTCATGATAAAATAAGCCATCTTCATACACAATATTGACAAATTGCTTGTTTGGAGAACCTCAAGGGTCTGTGACCAGCAAACAAATGCATCTTGTTACAAAATCGAACGAGAAGAAACGTAGTCAAGGGAATTTGCTCATTTTCTGCCCACTTTTCTCATTTCTTTTCCTTTCCTGCCACGCAAGCGATTCTGTAAATGCCTGATTGGTGACTCCAAAGAAATGGAACTTGATGCAATCCATCACACACGAGGAAGCCCTCGCCCCTCTAGGCTCGTATTTCTTCTCCAATTCTTCAATTCCTCCCCCTTCTCGTGACTTTCCCAACTGCCCACACCATCAATCAATTCCAATCAATCAATCACTTGAATTGGCTCTCTATTTGCAGAAATGGAGATCCGATAGAAGTTGGATGAATGTGTGTAAATGTTTGCTCAAGGATTAAACTTTCTTCTGAAAAAGAAGAAAATCCGACTTTCTGCATCATACATCAGAGTTTTCAACGAAAGACAACGATTTCCATATACAAGATTAAATATTAGAAACTGTTATAACATCATGGGCAACATTCCTTAATGCAGCTCTGGGGGGGGGGTAACTTCTTAATTTTAAATGAACCGATACTATAACCTTTAGATATTTACACACACCTCAAAAAATTACGGTTAACGCTCTAGCGGTAGCAACTTTTGTTTTTCTCAACGAAAATCGGCATATAACCATCAATTAACAAATGATTCATTGAGTTCATTAACTAGCAAAATTCGCCCATCAGGGATGGTCAACTTAAAGCACAGTTAGCGGCCCAATTTTTGCTATATCTCAAAGAAACTTGGTATATGGCTTTAAAATAAATTACAAAAGTAGTTTCCGAAAATCAGGGCAATCGAAAGCGAAATTTAAAAATCGCTCTATTGGCTGCAATTTTACATATTTTTAAACTCGGTATGCCATTGGAATAAAATAAGAAAATACGTTCCGAAAAATCAATAAAATCGGAATATTAGAAGGGGGTTACCTGAAACCCAAAATTTAAAAATCGCTCTAACGCATTAATATTTGTTTTTTCGCAAGGAAACACAATATATAGCATTTAAATACCAAAAAAAAAAAAATCTAAAAATCAGGGAAACCGGGCCATTAGGAATGGGGGTTGACCTGAAACCCAAAATTTAAAATCGCTTTAGTTGCAACAGTATTTTATTTTCACACCTAAACTTGGTATACACAATTTAAATAAAATAAGAAAAATAGTGCCTGAAAATCAGATTATTAGGATTGGGGTTGACCTAAAAAACGAGTGGAGTTGAAGCTAAATTTAAAAATATCTCTAACGGCTGCATTTTTAGTTTTTTTTTATAAAGGGACCTCGGTATATGGTATTGAAATAAAATAATTGCGTCTAAAATCAATGAAATTGAACTATTAGCAGTGGGGGAGAAATTACCTGAAACCAAAAATTTAAAAATCACTCTTATGACACTAATATTTGTTTTTCATAACGAAACTCCATATATAGCATTTAAATAAAATGAGAAAAATGGTTTCTGAAAATGAGGAAAATCGGGTCATCAGGAGTGGGGGTATACGTAAAATCCAAATAAAATCACTCTGGCGATACCAATGATTATTTCTTCACAAAAAATCGATATATACTATTTAAATAAATAATCAAAATAATTTCTGAAAAGTACAGAAATTGGAATATTAGGAATATAGGTACACTTAAAAACCGAAATTTAAAAAATGCTTTTGCTTTTAATTTACTATATATTGTTTTAAAATAAAATGAGAAATTAGTTCAGCATATAAAATGTATTTATAACCTTGCATATGTTTTATATTTAACAATAGCACCGTCGAGAAGATAGCAGCTGTGAAATATTAATTTAATATGTGTTTGAGAATTATACTTGTAGTAAGTGAGCTCTGTAATAACCTTCAGAAAAGGTTTGCATTATATGTATTTACCATAATAATAGTTATATTAAAATTCAAAGCCAATGAAAATCGATGAAACTTTCGATTGTTTATTGTTGATGCTGTATATTAACTTAGTACATTACAATTGTTTTTAAGTAGCGACATGCTTTTGTTTTACTGAAACAAATGAACATCATCTTCTTAAATACACAATGTAGCTCGAAACTTTTTGTTATTTTTCTCTATTTTAGTGAATGTAAGCATACAAAGGAATCAGTTCATAAACAAGGTTACATTTAACAATGTTTAAAAATACCCATAGAGTATAGCTTTATTTATCAGTGATCATAAATTTTATTTTATTAATAAAAAAATAATTAATAAGGGCTAATTTGGATTTCGTATTTTTTTTATTATTAAAATTTATCAATTCGGTGAAGAATTCGCTTAGTTTACGCAACTCCTGCTTGATGGTCTTTTGTTTAAGTAGCCCCATAAAACTTAATCTAAGCCGCAAGGGCAAGTTAGCGAGGTGGCCTTACAATAAACCCTGCACGTCCAATCCATTTATCGCGGAATTTATCCTTTGTTAATTCACGTGTGTATCTTGCTGATATATTTTTTCTCTTACACTTAAAGGAACATGTTACAAGAGTGTAAGTAATACATTCCTAATAGTATCAGAATTTTAATATTATTCTTTCTTTCCAATTCCTTTTCGGATTCACACTGTAGCTAGTAAACGGTTAATCTTTATTTTTCTATCTTTTTATTCCTTGATTTTTTTTCTTTCTAATTCTTTCCTATCTTTTCTTTCTTACCTTCCTTCCTTCTTTTTTTATTTATTTTGTTTTTTTTTTTTCTTTTGTTCGTTCTTGCTTTCTTACTTTCTTTAATTTATTTTCTTTCTTTTTTTTTCTTTCTTTCTCCCTTACTTTTTTATTCTTTCTTGCTTTCTTATTCATTCTTTATTTATTTTTCTTATCTTCGTTCCTTCTTTCTTCCTTTCTTTCATTCTTCCTTCATTATTTCTTTTTCAATCTTTTTTCTTTCTTTCGTTATTTATTTCTTGCTTTCTTTTTTCTCCACATCTTCTAGTTTCAAGGAAAACACATTCCATAGCACAGAGACATTCAAGTTTATTTGTAATACTGTAAAAAAAAAAAGTATGTACCTGCCCTATAATAACATTAAAGATAACAGCTACACGAATGAAATAGGACTATATTTTTTATGCTTTATGGCTGCCCACTAACATTTATCGCATTATAATTACGCACATATCCCTGAGAGCAGCCAGACAGAGCACGTAATAATGAAGTACACATGACCTAGTTCACTGTATCACATCTCTAAACAAACAGAAAGGTCAGATCGTGTATCTCTGTCGCAGTAGCTTCACACTGAAATATTGTTCCCCACATCACTATTCTCCCGTGTCTAACAGAATCAATATTGTTCACACAAAGGAAGGCACGACATGTTCCAAGCCTGCCTTTATCAGAGATTTGTCTTTTCTTTGGCTTACAACATAGTTTGAAAAAGCATGTCTTTTATATTGCGAGTACAAACTACAATTCTTAACAAACGTTTATTTGCATTGTAGTACCTTCTCGCGTCGACACTGATACATCTTCGTCATCAATGATTGGGCGCAGTGTATATTAAACATACAAATTTTACATAAATTACGGGCATTTTTACGTATTTTACGTCATATAGAATACTGATGTATTTCATAATGTGCTGAGCTATATCAGGTTTTATGGCTCTAATGTAAAGTAGGCCAACTAAATTAAGTCCGAATGACTCTAAGCGGATTTAGGAATAAGGAGGAATACAATCACCTCTGGGATTTTATGGGAATACTAAAATTAGAATAATTATGCACTGGTTACACATAATAAAAGGGGATCACACAACGTTAAATGGGTGGCCAAGGTCTCGTTAAGACCGAGCTCGTGAGCGGGATATTTGGGGTTCGAATCCCGCCAGGTCCGTCTTTCCTAACTAAGGTTTTTTTTTCAGGTTTTCCTCAGTTCCCATAATGCAAATGCCGGGAAGGTACTCTAAACTTAGGCTGTAACGTTTCCTATAGATAGATCCTTTACCAATATATGATTTCATCTCATGTATCACCAGTGTTCACCGCCTGTGGTGTCTCAGTAGTAAAAATGGGCGTTAAACACCATTAAAAAAACATTAATTGCTTCATGCCGCCAAATTACTGAGGAACGAATACCAATCATAATAATGCTTGGAAGAAAGTACAACAAAATCTTAGCTTAGTTGGTCCTGGTAGTGTAGTGGTTGCCATACCTGCCTCCTAAACCCAATATCGCGGGTTCGAATCCGACCAGGACCGATGGATTTTTTCAGGAGTAAAAATCCTAAGTATGGCTTCTTCCGGAAGGGAAGTAAAGGCATGGGTCCCGTGTCGTACATTTACGGCACGATAAAGAACCTCAAGCCTGAAAGAAGAGGCCTCTGAGCAAAATTTGTCGGTCGTTTCACGCCCTGATTTGAATTGGACGCTAATCACCTGAGATGATAAAGAGTGTCCATAAATTAACCAATAAAAAGGGGGGGGAGATATAAAGGCTGAATGTAGACAGAAAATATACTTAGTTCAGGCGACGACCTCAAAATCAGATGGGACAGGGAAGTACATACATGTTCGCGAATTCTCAAAATGATAAGGTGAAGATGAATTTGATTGGAGGCATGGAAGGCGACTGGGGTTGGGAAGAGAATGTGTGTTTTATGTGGAGATAAAGAAAACTGGCAGTACATTCCGATGAATTGCCCAGGTACCGAACTTTGGGAAGTTGACTGGGCTTGGAGTTATTTGCTAAATCAAATAGAACCGAGCAGGTTGGCTCACGCTTGAGACCCGTATTCCGGAGATACCGAATTCAATTCCTGTTGAACCGGCCCCCTGCCAACTGAAATGCTGCGATGGATATTAACATTCCACGAATTTTTTGCTAAATCGTTGGTTCTGTTACTGGGTCGAAAGTGCAAGAGCGAGATGGGTTGGCGCGGTGTAACGGTGGCTTGCACTTTGTAAAGTGATATTCCCTGTCATCTGGAGTGGAAGCGGATCTTCTGAGGGCCTCCAACAACTCCACCAATGAATGAAAACATGTTACAGACCCCATTTGCGACTGCGCTGTAACCCGCTCTCTCTCTTTCTTAATGTCTTCCTCATGGATGTGGCCCTATTCGAGGCGTAGGCAAAAAGGGACAACTGTGAGTAAAGATTTTCTCTCCTCCTTCGCCCAAGAACATTGATACATCCAATACGAAGGGATAGGTTAGCATGTTGGGATCTATTTGCTAGAAAGACAACTAGCCAAAACCTATTTCTTTTCTCAGCAAAGTCAGTGGAGTGCTTTGCTGGAGTGAGAGATCTCTTAGTCTGAATGTGTGAATGAGTGCGCGTGCGCGAATGAATATGTATAAATGTGTATTTGCGCATGTGCGTGGGAATATGAAAAGAGTTGTAAATATCCTTGATCTGAAGTGAATTTTATTTATTTATTTATTTGCTCTATTTAATATATTACTTTTCTTTATTCGTTTCTATTTACAAATTTTGTGATCGACAAAATGAATTAATATGCTTGCTTTCTGGTTATGGCAGATTTAATTTCAGTTGTGTAGTAGTAGTGGTGGTAGTAGTAGTAGTAATAGTAGTAGTAGTAGTAGAATAGTAGTAGTAGTAGTAGTAGTAGTAGTAGTAGTAGTAGTAGTAGTAATAGTAGTAGTAGTAATAGTTGTAGTAGTAATAGTAGTAGTAGTAGTAGTAGTAGTAATAGTAGTAGTAGTAGTAGAATAGTAGTAGTAATAGTAGTAGTAGTAGTAGTAGTAATAGTAGTAGTAGTAGTAGTATAATAGTAGTAGTAATAGTAGTAATAGTAGTAGTAGTAATAGTAGTAGTAGTAGTAGAATAGTAGTAGTAGTAGTAGTAGTAGTAGAATAGTAGTAGTAATAGTAGTAATAGTAATAGTAGTAGTAATAGTAATAGTAGTAATAGTAGTAGTAATAGTAGTAGTAGTAGTAGTAGTAATAGTAGTAGTAATAGTAGTAGTAGTAGTAGTAGTAGTAGTAGTAGTAGTAGTAATAGCAGCAGTAGTAGTAATAGTAGTAGTAATAGTAGTAGTACTAATACTTTAGATGCATTTAAATAAATATAACTGTCGCATGGTCCTTACGGCCATACATGCTAATATCGTCCTTATAACAATCAAAATGGACATACACATTCATACAAATCTACATGCATACATACAAATACTTCGATATATTTAGGTTTTCTATTAATAATTTTATATTCAAATGTATAAACATGAAAGGAACCCTTACTCTTAAGCCTCCTTCCATTTACTTGCCCCTTCTCCCCAACTCCACCCTCTTCGCTATAGTCATTAACCTTCTTTATCGGTTCTTCTCTAGAAATATTCCCAAATAGTGAATCTCGCATGCACCAACACTATTACTTCATTGCCTCTAATGGCGATCTTTAGATCCTATCTTTTGATCGTATAGGGGTTTCCTCGTGAGCTAGGTTAAGAGGTTTCTGAACACCAGTAACTTTCTTTTCTTTGTGAATTAACATACTTATTGTGGTGGAACCAGGATTAATCCATAAAGAAAATTAGACTAGGGTCTAATTTCACTATCATTCACAAAATCTACTCCTGGCTGCAGGGTCACCCGGTTTATGTTCTTGCAATATAATAAGTTTAAGGTGTTTTAACTTCAGTAGCTTTGTAGCCGTTCGAACAGAGGAATAGGAAATTCTTGGTTGTTGAGAAAGACGTGGGAGCGATTTTTCTGGAGAACGTTCCAGAGCACTATTATCTGGCTCTGTGTCTATTGTGCGTGGCTGTGTACGCTTTTTATCAAGACTAGTTCCCGTTTCAAGAAATATATTTACCAATCTATAAACTTCGACTTGGAAGTTGAATATCACGAAATCCCTCTAAAAAACAATCTCCATACATCAAGAACGAGTTCTGAATGCACGTATGAATCGTAAATATACACTCTTTAGGGAATAGCATGCCTGAATAATGCACGTATTACGCCGCTTAAAGAATATTTAATACAAGACAAGAGCACCTTCGTACATTTCTAGAGCTCGTACTAACCTCCCCTCTGGCTCATCGGGTGCGAGAACAAAACAGAATTGCAGAACTCTGTCCTTCTAGAGAAAACTCATCCAGTTCTATAGGATTTTAAGTTAATTGTTCAAAATAAAACACTGTAAACTGCCCAGTGATAGTAAAAGGTGGTCGGACCATGGCAAAACTTACATGAAATTGAAGTCACAAGGTCGGAAACTAATTCATCCATTCAACCCTTGAAAAGCGATTTAATGTGTAACAAATTTAGGTGGCTGAAAGGAAAAATGGCGACTGGTGGAGGTGGTGTGACGTAACTGACATTTCCAACAGCAAGAAATGCATTAAATCGTATTTTGGATGTCTCTCAAATATAGATGTAAGAGAGTTTAGTAATAGTAAACTTACCGAACATCTAATTTAACATAAGCAAATACTCTTAAAGGAATCTTCGTAAACTTAAACCTAACCTAGGAGTTAAAAGTTTTTATCTGCTGTGTTCACACGCGTGCTAAATAGGTTAGGTTTAAGTTTTTACGAGTTTCATTAAGTTTCAAGTTTTATTCGAAATCCTCGCTTGAATAACTTGGAGCAAAGGAATCCCCTTGTTCCCCACTATAGTAAAACTATGTAACAGTTGGTAACTGTGGAAAATGGTGGATGAACATGAGAAAAAGATGCATAGAGTCACCCTGGTGGCGAACAATAGAATACTTAGACGCATTAACGTATGTTGCCGTAAATTAACAAAGAAGAAATAAACATTTGCAAGGTATATAGAAGTGTAGAAAATTAGCAGAGGAATATAAGGCGAATTTAATAACAGTAATTAAGAGAACATTGCCGTGAACTTAACACAAATGGAAAAAAGGAAGCAATAATTAAAAGTTCACAATGAATTTAATAATAATAATAATAATAATAATAATAATAATAATAATAATAATAATAATAATGATATTTCATAATAAACTATTGTTATAACCTCAAATGTCCAGCACTTTGTATTTAAGGAGGGTTTCGTGCCTGTCATCTCTGCTTCGAAATGATTCTTTTCTTCGAATACGTTAACATAACCTCAAATGTTCGATTATTTTCTCAACTTATTATAATGCAATTAAATTAATTTGAAGGGTAAACTTGTTCTTATGAAATTATCTTACCGAATACATTTCTTACAGGCTGTTAATTTAATTTGGCTTTTAAACATGTTTGCTGTCATCACAACAAACATTCGAAAAGCTCAATTGTATTATCTGAAAAAATAGTGCAAATTTATAAAATTTCTTATTAAACAAAACACAAACTCATGTTTCAATATAGGTATATTTACAAATGCCTAATTAACTAAAGAATCGTCTTTGATACTAACGTGCCTGCTTTACTATCTCTGGCGAAGTTGTAACTCACCAAAAAGTGCACAAGAAGCTACAAGTAGAACCACGTGGAACATCCCTAGGTCAACTATTAGGTCACTGGGTCAGTAGTACCATCAACGAGCATTTTGACACACCCCCACAGCACTGGGTGAAGCGACCGCACAAACTGGCTTCATGTAACCGCTACGCGACGCGATTGGCAACTGTCTTAAAACAGCGCAAGCGCCAAACGCAACTAAAGATCACGAAGAGAATCAACAAAGTAAAACTGCATTACGTGTACAAACAACTTGCAAAATACAAGAAGAAAAATAAGGAAATAGAAATTAGAATAAAAACCGGGGGAATTGTAGATAATTATCTAAAAAGGAAAACGTCGGAATAAAAGTGCCGAAGTAAAAAGAAAAATAGAAGAGAAAATGTGAAGAATACCTAGAGCTGTGATATATTTAAATCGAAAGACCGATTAGAAACTAATTTTGTATAGTTACTCTTTTAGCTCAAGAAAAAATAATGGCTTAACATTTTGTCAAACTAACACTTCGCAAATTTCAATCTCTTTAAACATAAAACTTTAAATTTTACTTAAAGTGTCAATCTATAGGGTAAAAATTGCAAAGTTCTGGGAATATTTTAGCTGTACAGTACCCCCTATCGTGTCGGCCCTGGTGGTGTAGTGTTAACCACTCTTGCCTTCTTGCCGGTTCAAACCCGGCCAGGATCGATGGATTTTTCGGGCGTAAAAATCCTAAGTATGGCTTTCTTCGGAAGGAAAGTAAAGCCGTGGGTCCCGTGTTGTACATTTACGGCACGAAAAAGAACCTCAAGCCTGAAAAAAGAGGCTTCTGAGCAAAGCTTGTCGGCCGTTTCACGCCCTGAATTGAATGAGACGCTACTGACTTGAGATGTTAAAGAGCGTCCGTAAATAAATCAAACTAACAAACCCCCCTATCGTCCGTTAAAGTTGCTGTAACGGAAGAAGTTGGAAATTCTGTGTTTTCCTATCTTAATAACAGTTGGTATCTTGGGATGTTTCTGCATTGGAACCCACTAAGAAACTATATAAAAAAAAGTCTTCCCTTTTCAATACCCTAACTTTATTTCTCCCTACCGGACCCATGCTGTACCCCTGAGTGTCTCAATACACCATGCGTTCCAGTAAGCCATCTGCTAGCATGCATTATCAATCTGTAATTTCCCCACTCAAGTTTCATATTTCACTCGGCAAATCCTCTGTCATAAAGTTAGTTGGCGTTTCGCTTGCAGTGTTTTAACACATGCTCTTAATGTGCAAATTACTTTATTATTGTATATGAATTAAATTTATTGTATTGAAACGCAACCTAACAAGTTTGAACTCAAGGAAAATAAAGAATTTTGAATCCTGGCATTTCAGTTCCATAAAGAGATAGTGCAAGGAAATTTTATCTTAGATTTGGGGAAACAGAATCGATAAATGATAGAGGATTTAACGGAAAACGACGTTTTCCAAACATTAGAGCGTTCTACAAAGAAATCTCGTATATTAGAGGAAATGGGTGTTTCACAAAACTAAGCCAATAAAGATACTTAATTGTTCAAATTTAAACTTTACACAGTGATTGCGGTAGAGGAATCAAACCTTTTCAGGGAATTAATATAATTGGCTTTTGTAGAGTATTATTGAGTAGCTAATATTTGGTTTCATTTACAAGTTTATGTTTGTTAGCAAGCTATGGCAAATATTCGATAGTAAAATGAATGTTTTCAACAATATTCTGGCAAAGTCCACTTTGTACATGATTCTTGTAGGCTCTTAAAAGCTATAATAATAATAATAATAATAATAATAATAATAATAATAATAATAATAATAATAATAATAATAATAATAATATGAAAACTGTTAAATTAAATTTATTAATTACCAAAAGAATAATTTTAAGTTTCACCTCAAAATGAGCTTTGGGTGTTCAAAATTCAGATATTCCTTGGTCAGTTATATTCTCCGAAGTTGTCATAGTTGCCTTTGTTTTTGTCTTTAAAATTTGTCATATAAATAAAATGCTCATAGTATTGTACTTATACAGTAAGGTTATCTGAGTTACGGGCCGCCTGAGAGCGGTGTTTATTGCGGAAGTTTAGCCGCCGCAACTGATAAAAAACAGAGTCGCCGAGTTTAAAATTAGTATTTTTATTTTAGTATTTACATTTTTACTGAAAACATAAAATGATTTTAATGTATTTAAAACTGATGATAACAACACTAACTTGAGTTATAAAAGATACGAAAATGATGTTCCTCTGTGGCAATACATGGCCGACATCTACATAGGAAACTCCTCTATTTCATCCGTAAGAACATGGAGGCTTGGAACAGTTTCTTGTCATTTACAGAGCCCTTCTCTCACAACTGCCTTACAAAATGGCGCACAGTTTCTCTACCTGGAACACGATTGCCAATCGCTATACAACTTTTTTGCAAGAATCTATTTTTCATATATATACCGTATATAAAAACCCGTTCAAAACTATATGTAGTATCGTAACTACGACGACTGGCTTCTCCTAGTAAGCAGCCGTATTCTGCCGACCCATAACTCAAATAACCTCACTGTAGATTAAAGTTATTGCTCTGGAAACAAAAAAAAAAAAAAAATAGCTGACGAGTAAGAACAGAGATGTACAACATACTTATTCGCAGATTTTTGCTTTAAATTCTAAAACTGAAAGATTTATTGGAAATATGTTTTATAGAATAAAATTCAGAATTGGGTAGCATAGTACAAAGAATTGTCTGACTTTTATTGGTTTTTTCTCATGCAGTCTTTCAATTGAATGGTATAAACGGGCATTAATGTTCCATCGCATTTAAATTCGTTATAGATATAGTTAAAGAAAGTAGAAACAGAAACAAAGAAACAGTTAGCTGTACTTAAAAAGTTAGAATGGGCCGAGGATGCGCGCGAATCAGATAATGAAGCTTGGAGGGGTGGTAGAATCGATAAACCGAGGTGAATTTCTGCTGGGGATTCTCTTCAGCAAACCGCAGTGTGCAATGGGAATTAAGAGGAAAAGCCAGTGCTGCCAATAGCTCTTCAGCGGTGTAAATTCCGCATATAGCGATAAAATTTATGAACTAAAAGTAGATTTTATGTTCCTTTAAGGCTTTGTATTTTTTTTTTTTTCTTTTCTATTTTGCCTTCCTGAATTAGTTCACCTTTCAGTTTAATTCCTTTATTATATATTTTCATAGCTTTATTACAATTTCAATAACGCAAAAATATGGTTTTTTAATGCTTACCCTGTTTCCTTGAACTTGGGCATTCTCACGGCGTGTCGGTATTGCAGCTGTCTTCTGAGGCAGCTGCGTCGACCCAATGGGGATTATGATGAAAATTACATTTTTATTTATTTTAATACCGGATGAACAATCCTTCACGCAACCGGTTTCGCGGCGAGGTTTACTTGACACTCTTTCACTCGATACACTGTATTGCGTTGCCTAAGACACACGCACTGCTTGCAGAAGATTTCAACTCACACTTACGCGCAGAGGAGGGAAAATATATCCCCCGCCGACATAGCGCTGCCGGCCAGTCCCGCGGTTGCGTCAAGCATTGCTCATCCTGTAATTTATTTATTGTCGCTTTCTCTGCATTAATCTTCTCGCGACGTCTGCAGATTGTGTAATGAGCACTATATGTATAAGTCTAGGGATGAATGAAATGAATTAATGATGGACTAAATGAGCTCGGAGTTTTTGGCGCCTTAAAGCTATCTGGCCGGCTAAGGAAAAGTTGCAAAAAGCCTTGCCCAGGTAGCTTGATTTGACAGAGATTCGAACTCAGGACCTCAGAATTAGTAGCTGCTGCCACCACTGGACGAGGAGGCAGATGATTCGTTTTATTTACGGACGCTCTTTAACATTCAGTTCAAGGCGTGGAACAGCCGAGGTCTCTTCTTTCAGGCTTGAGGTTCTTTTACATGCCGTAAATCTACGACATGAGACCCACGGTTTTACTTCCCTTCCAAAGGAAACCGTACTTTAGACATTTTGCCCGAAAAAAATCCATCGATCCTAGCCGGGTTTGAACCCGCGATCTTGGGTCTAGGAGGGTCAGATTCACTACCCCTCTCCGGGCCCAAGTAATTCATCGTCCACCTGTCATCTTCATCTACATAATTCTCTCTGCCCCATATTTCCTTTAACCCCCTATAAACACTCAGTGATTTTTTACTACCTAATATCTCCTGTCTTTCATATCAATTCTTTCTTTAATTTCTCTCCAAAAACCCCTTTCTTTACTTTCTCTATCATGCCACACCATACCCAAGCCACATTTTTCCATAATCTCGTTGATTCTACTGCCCCAAGTATTTCCTCCCCTCACTTTCTCTTGTGTCACTAGACAGTGTTTCAGTACACAATTTTCTTCTAAATTCTTCATACTAAACCAATATTTCAGAGTTCTTATCATTATTTCTCCTTTACTCCCTACTCTGCCTAATTCAGCTTGAGCAACCCGTTTGGTGAGCTATTGGGTAAGCCCATAATTTGTTTGCAGAAACTCTTGTGAATCAAACCCACATTTAGCCATCCCTCATCACTACCCCAAATTTCTACCTCAAACATAGTTTTAGCCTCTACTACTATCGTATATATTTTCTCCAACCACTTTATAGTCATTTCAGGTACTTTATACCTACAGGCAGCAATAGCTTTCAAAGCTAGCATACTTTTGCTACAACCTTTCTATTTTATTCCCTCCACCCTCCATTCTTGCTAAGCCTAATACCCAAATAGTCAAATTTATTAACCATCTCAATTTCTGCCCCCTCCCAGCACAATTTCTCACTAAACTTGTTTCTATTCTTACATACTATGATTTTTTTATTTTCGAGTTTTTTTTTTTTTTTTTTTTTTTTTTTTTTGATTTATTTATGGACGCTCTTTAACATCTCAGGTCATCAGCGTCCCATTCAACTCAGGGCGTGAAACTACCGACAAATTTTGCTCAGAGGCCTCTCATTCAGGCTTGAGGTTCATATTTATTTTCGAGAAGTCCCCACTACTTACAAAATTTAGAGATTAATTCAATTGATTTCGCTAGACCAATGTTGGTAATTAACCCCACTACCAAATCATTCGCAAATAATAGTCCCGGCATCTCAACGTTTTCAATTGTGGGCATGTGGTATTACCTTTGCTAACTTCTTCTAAAATATCATTAATAAATATGTTAAACAGCATGGGACTTAACTTATATCCCTGTCTTAGACCTATTGTGTTCAAATTATTATATGTTTATTTGATATTTTATTATAAAATATATAATATCTCTATTTATTTTACTATTTTGTATTAAATCAAACAGACTCAGGGCCGATAGCATAAATACGACTTTGCTTTTGAGCGTGCAAACCTCGGATGACTGCACGAACTTCGCAGTTGGCGGGAGACGATATCAGAGCACCCATTTTCTCCTAGCACAGCGCGGTAACCACGGCCGTCACAAGGCTGAAATTTTACTGCATTATTACCACATACTTCCTCTCTATTCCTGCGCATGCGCATTCCTATCCGACTAGCGGTGCCATCTCTAGGCGCGATTGGGACTTACTTTCTGGATGCCGTAATAGTTATCGGAATTTAAGGGCTAAATTTAAATTTCATTCAAGCTGAACTTAGAATTTTAGTTGTATAAAAGTTAAACCAAGATCATTTCACCTTGTGTAAGATAAAAAATGACCGGCAACTTTTCCAATGTAAATCAGGGTGAATCTTGGTTAACGAAATTACACAATTACTTATATCGATCTTTAATTATTATTTTAATTTAATGAATAGAAGAATGTGCATTTATGTTACATGCTATAAGTTACTCATGAAGGTGTGTTTGTTGGTTATATTTTAATATTTCCGATTATTATGATGGCTCACCGTTCATCCGAAAACAAAGAGTTTGAATTTCAACGGTGCATGGTGTATTTCAACACAGAGGGAATCCCATCATTGAACTTGATGAAAAACAGTTTAAAATGAGATTTCGTCTATCGAAACAGGAACTGGAACAAAGTCTACAGTTAAGAACACAAACTTAATTAAAATCATGCGTTAAACCCAATGTTTATGATTTCCAATGGTGCTTTGCAACTGGTAGTTTCCAGATGGTAAATATTTAACGTGAATAAAGGAACTGCAAATAGAACCATACAAATGGGCATAAACAGCATCCATCACTTCTTCGTCACACTTAAATTTCCTTCCTCGAAGAACCTTCTTGAGTTTTGGGAACAGGAAATAGTCACTGAGAGCTAGATCTGGGATGTAGGGTGGATGGTCGATCTCCTTGAAGTCACATTTCTTCACAGCTCCCTTTGCAACAAGAGCTGTGTGCACAGACGCGTTGTCGTGAAGAAGACGCACACCACCACTCAGCTTTCCTCGTCTTTTCTCTTTGATGGAAGCATGTAGTCTGTGCAGTAGACCAGCATAGTACACCCCATTTACTGTAGTGTTCCCCTCCTTAAAGTCAATGAAGAGTATTCCTTCACAGTGCCGAAAGATTGTGGCCAGATCTTCTTGGTTGACTGAGTGACCTTGGCCTTTAGAGACGGTGCTTCGCCAGGTTTACGCCTGCCACTCCATTGATTCTCTTTTGGTCATGGGATCATAGTAGAGGACCATAGTTTCATTTCCTGTAGCAATGGTTTGCAGAACTTCTCTCTCGTTGCACGGCAGAGCTCCAAAATGCCTGACAACAGATGACTCGTTGTTGCTTTTGGACTGAGGAAAGAAGTCTAGGCACCCACCAATCTTGCACTAACCTTATTCGTGTTTAAATGTTCGTGAATAATTAGGACTGTTGTTTTAGAAAGGCTCAACCTTGCTACTATTTCTGTAACTTTGAGCCGCCGGTCTTCCATAATTTCTCCTTCTAAAAGAGATGTTTTCAGGAGTGAGCACCTCCAAGGGCCGACCTGCACGCTCTTCGTCTTCAATGCTTTCTTATCCCGTTCTTTTACGGTAGAATATGAGGGAGATGTTTCTCAATATACACCCTGCAATAGCTTTTTAATTTCATTTCGAGTAAGTCCTTCATTTATGAAGAACGTAATAACAGCTCGATACGTCATTTTGAACATGTCACAATGTTCTACACATAGCCTTCTATATGCAACTAAATCTGAACAACTGAATACAGAGGAGTGGAAGTTACTTAACAGATAAGGTATGACACCAGATAAGGATTTTGTGAAGGCGAAGCCGGAAACTTATGGACCTACCCTAGTATATATAATTTCACTGGAGTTCTAGTGGAATAGATTGTGCACACATCCCTGTCATATCACCTGGTGGCAATACTGCTGAAGTTTACAGGAACGGCCAGGGTAGGTTTTCTCTAAATGTTCCCGCTATCTACGATTCATAGCTTCGTTTTCAAAGTGTTGTCGCCAGATGGTCAAGATCGCACATGATAGATTTTTTTTATTTTTATTTTATTATATTTTATTTATTTATTTATTTTATTATTTTTTTTTTGTGTGTGAATTCTATAATTCATACCCAGTTTGAAGCAGGATGGGAGGCAGCGCATATCACTGTTACCACTTGTACAAAGAAACCCCTCAAGAACGAGCTTACGACAGGGCCCATAAGACTACAAGATCGGTGCTTCGAGTTCGGCTTTCCGTATTTTTTTTTTTTTTTTGAGTAGTGTTTAACGCCCGTTTTTACTACTGAGGCACCACAGGCGGTGAACACTGATTTTTTTATTTGTTTATATAAGGTCGCTCTTTAACATCTCAGGTCATCAGCGTCCCATTCTATTTAGGGCGTGAAACGGCCGACAAATTTTGCTCAGAGACCTCTCTTTCAGGCTTGAGGTTCTTTATTGTGTCGTAAATGTACGACACGGGACCCGCGGCTTTACTTCCCTTCCGAAGGAAGCCATACTTAGGATTTTTACGCCCGAAAAAATCCATCGGTCCTGGCCGGGTTCGAACCCGCGATCTTGGGTTTAGTAGGCAAGCATGGATAACCACTACACACCAGGACCGAGTGGACACTGATGATGCATGAGATGAAATGATAAATTGGGAAAGGAAATTTTATAGGAAGGAAACGTTCCAGGCCTAAGTTTACGGTACCTCCCCGGCATTTGCCAGCTATGAGGACTGAGGAAAACCTAGAAAAAAAAAACCCAGTCAGGGAGGACGGTCCTGACGGGATTCGAACCCCAGATCTCCCGCTCACGAGTCCGCGCCTTAACGATCTAGGCCACCCGTGGCGGCCGGCTTTCTGTGCTTATGAATTAAACTGAGAGTATAGCTCAACCAATAAAGTAGCATCATTTGTATTGCATAATATAGCCGTTAATGCAGATGATGACAATCCTGAAATTGTAGGAATTGAAAGGAACTGCTTATATCCACTGGGAACCAGATAGATAGAAGAGAAGACACGGGTCTGAGAACTGCACTAATTAATAATACTTTCAGGTAACATTTAATCACTGCAATGCTGTTATTTTATAAGTAGGTATTTAATAAATTAATTTGAGATTCTTTTAGTTTCATTTCAAAATTTAACTTCAACATTTTTATTTCATATTCTTGATCAAGGCACTACAATCCTCTTAGAAACATTTATCTAATATCTTTCCACTTTCTTTCAGGCGGTGAAGTACTCGATGGACCCGGGGAATTGCAGATGTAAGCCTCCGCTGTATTCGATTCTTCTCCACTTTTCTCACACTCTGTGGGCATATGGATTATTTCTGCAACGCCATTATTTCCTTTATTTCTTGTGGAAACATACGTCGTCCTCGGCATCATTTGCAATTGGAAGAAAATGCGGTTTAAGCACTGTTATTAGTTTGTGACCGCTTTCATCCAAAGAAGGAGCGAGGGACACATATATATTCCCTCCTGTTTTGTACATTTAAACCTTGTCATGTGCACTTGTTTTTAGCTCGCTATTTTCGTCACACAATCTGAGACACTTCCAATCTCTTGAAATTAAATGTTTGGAGTTATATCGGCGGCAATTTCTTTCCAAGTGTCTTATTTCCGTTTAGTGATGCTATCCCTCTTTTGATTTGTGTTTGTGTTCAAGATCCATTAATATGTCTTTCTCTTCCTGCTTAAAATTGCTTCCAGATCAATTCTTTTTTTTTAATCATCCATTTTGTTTACACAGTACCTAACAGTATCAGAGACAAAAGAAATTCTACTAGCATAAACAATTTACATTCGATGCGATATTGTTATGTATTTCCCTCGCATTTTCCTTAAAATTCGCTCTGTTGTGAAACGTATTTCGATTATCTTCGGTTAGCACTAAATCAAGAGAGAGAATTTCATACAAATACAGTAATAATGCACCTATTTAAGAAAAATTCGTTCTCTCCTGGATTTTATGAGGACAAATTTTTCGATTAAAGTGTGTAATCTACAGAATGAAGTTTTACAGAAAGCATTGTATACTTTCCATGTTTGATAAAAAATGACCGCATTAAATACTTGGAGTTGATCTACAGAGTTTTTAATTTCAATTTTCTCATCCAATGTCTCAAAGAAAAAGGTTTCATGTACTGTTCATTTTCTTCACATTTATTTAACACAAAACGAAATAAAGTACGAATTGACACGAAACTTCACTAGCCTGTTATTCAGTAACTAACTATCGGGGCTGGAGAGTTTTTGCACGAAAGCATTGAACTTCAAATATAATATTGTTTGATAATGAAACATTTACTACTTTCTCATATTTAATGTATAAAAGTTGTTTTACCATTAATATACTTTTTCACTATAATTACCTAATAGTCTTTGCTGATATAACGTAGCAGCAATCACTCTGGAGGCTTTCCTGTGAAGGCACTTGACGAGAGATGACATTTCTGGAGGTGCAGACATATCATAGCTCTTATTGGGGAGAAGATCCTCCTACCGGCTCCTCTCACCTCCCTCGTCAGAATACTCCACAAACACCGAGACATTGGTTTTGCACCGCATATCCACAGATAACCGTAAATACGGAGCGTTCCAATCACGCTTGATCCGAGAAAACAAGCGGGAGAAAGCCGGTAAAGCACGAAGTAAACAGCGGCATTCTAGATGCATACTTTTCCTTCAATGCTGCGGGAGCCCATACGGCCCGTCAGTGCATAATACAGGTTGAGGTATTGGCAATAGAGACGTGTTGGTGAGCTCTATGTTACCGGTTGTTGCTTTGTAAAGTTTGAAATGTTAGAAGATGGGTTTTTTTGTGCACTTCTTTCGAATTACGTTTAAATTGCATGTGCTGTATCTGTGTATTGAATTAGTTATTTAGATAATTGAAATTCCAATGAAAATTTTACTCTACAATAATGAATATTTATGCACGATACCTACATCAAAACAGATTCATGCTGACAAGTGCAGTCGCAATTTGTAGACAGATTCCCTGGCATTCGACCTCCAAACAGACACACATTTGTTTCTTATCAATAGATTTAAAGAGACAGAATAGATGAATTAGAGGTCAGCATTTGTAGGCCTACACGTACGGCTCTAACAGAAGAAAAGCTGGATGAAAAACGCCATTCCATTCGGCTAATAAACTTCTAAAACTGAAACCTTGCAGAGTTACTATAGCTCGACAATTACGGCTTCATGACAACGAAAGTCGAGTGAATTTCTGTAATTGAGTTTTACAGAAAATTCATGACGGAATTGTTGATCTACATTTAATCATTTTCTCTGATGAAGCACGGCTGCATTTACTTGTGTTCACAGAACAATAGATTCTGAAGCACAGAAAATTCATGAATAATTCACGAAATTCATCTGCATTAAGAAAAGATTGGCATGCTGTTGATTTGGTTTGTTTACGGACGCTGTTTAACATCTCAGGTCGTCAGCATTCCATTTTATTCAGGGCATGAAACGGCCGACAAATTTTGCTCAGAGGCCCCTTCTTTCAGGCTTGAGGTTCTTTATCGTGCCGTAAATATACGACATTATTTACCTTCCGAAGGAAGCCATAGTTAGAATTTTACGCCCGACAAAATTCATCGATCGTAGCCTAGTTGGAACCCGCGATCTTGGGTTTACAAGGCAAGTATGGTTACCACTACACCACCAGAACCGATAAGATTGGTGTGTGGTGTGCATTAACAGCAAATAGAATAAAGAAATGAAATTAAAGAGCCCATTATGTCCCGTAAAGGGCTAGAGCCTCCTGCTAGAGGGAAAAGTTCATTTTGTGACTCGCGTGAGTTAGGGATTTACAGTTTCTTGTCCCTCTTAAGTCCTTGCTACTTCTCCACTCACTTCTATTGCGGGTGATGCTTGACCAGTGAACTCCGAGATGCTTCTTGAATGTATATGACCATCTTTTTCTCTGTCGTCCTGGAGTCCTCTGTCCTGCGTAGAGGTCTCACATGATGGTCATCTGCGCCCATCTGTTCTGCTGTTGCCTCGCCACGTGCCAGCCCCATTTCCATTTTAACACTGCAGCTCTGTCCATGATGCTTTCTGATTCTGTGATTTCCTGCAGTCTAGTGAACTTTAGAGACCAGAAGGCTTTCCAAGCTTGTACTACTCTCCTCTTGATCTATGCCCATTTTATGGTCAAATGAGACCGTCAGGCTTAGATATATGTATTCATTCACATACTGAATCTCTTTCACAGTTTATTTCTATAGTCTTTGGTGCGTTGATCATTATTTTAGTTTCAATGTTTTTCTCATCATGAAGCCGATGGGATTGTTTCACCCCTTTAGTTCTAGAAGCACCTATATATTTTGAAGATATAGTAAATTCCGAGAGGTGTCGTACGCAAATATTGCCACATTTTTTTGAAACATTTGCTGATAATGAAAGACAATATGCATATTTTCATGAAGATTCTGCAACAGTCTACACTGTCTGTGATCCTTTTGAGGCTATGAGGGAGGTTTTTTGAAGACAGAATTATTTCTAAGGAGTTATTGTCTGTATATTCCTTAGATCTTATTGCGTGCAATTATTATTTGCAAGGAACCCTAAAAAATAGAATCTGTAAAAATAACCCCTCATATAGTTATATATATATATATATATATATATATATATATATATCGGTCCTGGTGGTGTAGTGGTAACCATACTTGCCTTCTAAACCCAAGATCGGGTTTGAACCCGGCCAGGATCGATGGATTTTTTCGGGCGTAAGAATCCTAAGTATGGCTTCCTTTGGAAGGGAAGTAAAGCCGTGGGTCCCCCGTCGTAGATTTACAGCACGAAATAAAAATCTCAAGCCTGAAAGAAGAGGTCTCTGAGCAAAATTTGTCGGCCGTTTAACGCCCTGAATTGAATGGGACGCTGATGACCTGAGGTGTCAAATAGCATCCTTAAATAAATAAAATAAAATAAACGTAGCTATATATTCTTAGGGCATATCTGTATGTATCCAGCAGTAGATTTGGGAAGGCATAAGATATTTCTGTATATCCTTGGAAATGTTCAAGAGAGCACGTGTAGCGGCCCAAAATCTTTTGGATCCTGGATTGAGAAGGGATCGGAAATCAGCACCTGTTGTCTTTTCTCGCGTCTGGTTTTTGTAAACAGGGCCGCGTTCTGGTGGTCCGCACACGTGTAAGGGATGAATGTATCCTACCGAGGAAAAAGCAAAAAACAAAACATAAAAACAAGGAAGAGGGCAGAGAGAGCGAGAAAATTATTGTGCCGGGAAAATCTATATGGCGGGGTGAAGCAAGCTGTTACCTCTCACGTACAACTGCTAAATTCTACCAACTTGGGCCAATGTAATACCGAGAAGGGAGAAAAAATATATGGGTACCGTGTTTTGGGAGCTCTGAATGCCAGACGTTTTAAAGGAGTCGAGTCAAAATAAAAATTCCTATGAAGTATTTAAATAAAATGAATGTATATCTATTAAAGATTTCCAAAATACCCTTCAAATGTTTAAAAACAAAAGTTTACACCTCAGGACATCAGTTATAACTAAAAAGGGATACCATATTGACTTTAAATGATTTCCTCCCGTCTTTAAACATTTAAATATACGTTTTCGAGCTATATTAACCGCCACAGGTGCCCGAGATCGTTAAGGCGCGGGCTCGCGAGCGGGAGGTCTGGGGTTCAAATCCCACCAGGACCATCCTCCCTGACTGAGGGTTTTTTCCAGGTTTTCCTCAGTCCTCAAAAATGGCAAATGCCAGGGGGTACACTAAACTTAGGCCTGGAACGTTTCCTTCCTTAAAAATAAATCCTTTGCCAATATATCATTTCATCTCATGTCTATGGTGCCTCTGTAGCAAAAAGGGACGTTAAACACCATTCCTTCCAACTATATTATAGAGAAAAACAAACTCTACATAGATAGGCCTCCTTAATAGTGCATGATCACCTCCGTAGTGTAGTAGTAGCGGTTGCGGTTATTAATCAGAAGTTCCTGGCTTCGAATCACGGTCAGGCCAACCTGTTTTTTTTTTTTTTTTTTTTTTTTTTTTTTTTTTTTTTTTTTTTTTTTTTTTTTTTTTTTTTTTTTACCGTGGAGTTCCTTACTCTGAGGAGGTGAACGGCAGACATCTTTAAGGTACCAACGATTCCAGTTCATTTGCGCCATCATTATTCAATATCATTTCATTTTAGATTTACGCCTATATTATTTATGTATTTATTTATTTACCCTGGCAAAAGTTAAG
The DNA here is from genome assembly GCA_030762175.1 of Metallyticus violacea. Taxonomy (NCBI): domain Eukaryota; kingdom Metazoa; phylum Arthropoda; class Insecta; order Mantodea; family Metallyticidae; genus Metallyticus; species Metallyticus violacea. The sequence continues at coordinate 31,384,959 of CM060837.1, read as the reverse complement.
ACCATGAGGCCTTATCTTCGACTCTACCAGACGAAAAAATCCCAGCAAAATTACAGACATAAATACAGAAAAAAAGTCATATTTAAGATAAATGTATAATGTATGTAAATATTACATATTTTTTAATAAATTAGAATGTTGATAAAGATAGTGTTAGATTTCCACTTGTTTTTCAATATTTTTTCTCCAGTACAAAGGGAACATGAAGAAGAAAGAGGAGGAAAAGAAGAAGAAGAGTAAGAGGTGAGAAAATAACTTGTGATTTCTAGAGTTGGGATGACAATTTAATCTATGTTTAAATTTCTTTATTGTCCAACAATCTCTGACTTCAGGAGGAAGGGAGTTCCAGATTCTGAGAACTGGCACGCTGAATGGGGTTTAGTAGAAATTTATTCGGTGATGAGGTATAGACAGTAAATTCATATCCCGCGTTCGAGATATGAGAAGCGAGAGTCGATATATCGAGAGGTGGAGGTAACAGAAAGACCAATGCAACAATAAATAAAACATAAAAATATGCATAGGCCTTAGCTAAAGATTTGTTGAGACGAAAGTAATATTTCAGAGCAGCATATGTTTCATCGTGTGTCACCTTCATTTTGCTGTAGGCGGAACTGAATATGTTTCCACTTGCACACCTCTCATAGACAGAAACCAAAAATAATAACAATGAAACTAGCACCACTAGTATTAAGTTAACGAAATACTGTAAAGTTAACTTTAGCTCGGAAAAATATGCCAGTAAAAGAAAAAAGAAGTATTTCTTATCAAATCTTAGTCGGAAATTAATTAATTCAAATTCAGAACTAAATTCTATGTCTCATTAGAAAGTTCAATTAAGAATTTATATAGAGTTATTTACGTAACAAAACAAAACATTATCACATTACTGATGTACGATTTTGTAAGTATTTGTTGGATATTGAGTCTTAAGTTTATAATGATGAAAGTCAGGCTTATGTCGGGAACATTAAAGTACATGACAATGAAACACGTAATGCTGGGGTTAGTCCAACGTGCTTTTCATTTTAAAGCTCTCCAATACACACACGCAGGTTATGCACAAACAGCAGGTTCAATCGTCACAATATATTTGTTTTAACAAACTTTCAGCAAGTGTTTAGTTTTTAATAAACTATTTACTTTATCGGAGTATGGTAATTTAACTTTTTGGTTCCGTAGTTTGATATCCTTCAAGGTGGGCCCCGGACTAAAAAAGACAAATAACTAGAGCCTAAAGTTGGTGGGATGTTTAGTAGTTTAAGCCCTGCTTTATCACTAAACAGGACTCATGACGTATTCCTGAATAAACAACGCACCTTTCCTCAACATTCCTGGTCTTTCTTTTAGATTATTTCTCGTAATTAATTTTGAAATTAAAAGATAATAATAAAGATCTATTATTGCAATTTATCTTGAACTAGAATGGTCTTGTCTGCATCAAGAACTTCTTAAAGGTTGCTAACCCCTTACATTTTCCACTTCTTAATTTATATTTTGGTTTCAAGATCGTAGTGATGAAAGAAGAATCATCCATTTTCACAAATCAGTCAAGAAATTTGTTTGTCTGCCCGAAAATGTCTCAGATGGGTTGGCTCATAACCGTCTTTAGGTGTTAATATTCAAGGTATGGCAGTTAATTTATAGTTAAATTATTACAGTAACTTTAGTACAGGTAGGAAGCACAAGGAGAAGTAGGAACTTTCATAATTTAAACAGGAGAGTAAATGGAGAGATTACAGCAGGATGTGAACAATTTGGAGTCCATGATGCCACGCAATCGCCCTCTAACTTGACCGTCAGTTATTAATATAATAACATTCCATACTGACACGTCTTTGTTTATGTATTCCATTTTTTCCCCACAAGGATGGCTCTGTGTACCAGTTTCAACGGTTGTCATATACCATTTGATGCAAAGATGATGGAATTATTGAAATGGATATAAATGGGCCACTCAATGTAGCTCCGCTACAACTATGAGAAATTAATACACCCTTTTGCTTATACTAAGATATATGAAAAGTCCGCCAACCAAGCGAATTCCTCAGCAAGTTTAATTTATGAAGGCTATTACAGCCTTCAGCTACTATAAGTCTAGCTTATAGTAGCATACTGGGACATTTCATGTATTACCAAAATATATTCACCGCTACCTAGACGTTTAACTATGTGACAATAGGGAAAAGGTTGCCTTTTGTCATCTTTTGTGTTTCTTCTGCTGTTAATCACTAGAGCGATGGGTCTCTCTACTATAACAAAGCTAAGTGGCCGAACAATATATCCTTTTGTATCTTAGTTGCTGAAGATGCTTCAAAATTCGTTGAAGGTAGAAGGGGGAACAGGTGTCGGCGATAACGTCGTCACGTCGTATGATGAGGAGCTCTCCAATAAAGTGCCAGAAAGGCAATAGATTTAAAAATAAGCGCGTTTGGCAGTCAGAGCTCACCAATAATATTTAAATATTCCAAAGGCTCAGGAAAGATATGGGTGTTGTGCTGTAAGCCCCACACGATGGCTTGAAACCACCTGGCGATGTTTGGATTTCATATATAAAGAAAAAAACAATCTAGCAAAAGGCACGTTCCGTTTTATTATTTTTTTTTAATTTCTATTTATTTTATTTTTATCGGATCGTTTTTATCAGATGGCAGCGGAAGTTAAGGCAGTACAACGCATTACCAGAATGTTTTTACCAGATCGCTTTACCAGGGGCAGTAGACGAGAGGCACACAGATGCAGCATATTTACCACGCATCATCAAAGCCATAGAGATAATGAACCAGGCGGCCGATAACTAAGTGTAAATGTGATTAAATAGTTCAAATGCATTTAAATGAAGCAAGATCATGTGATTTAAACCGCCCCTCTCCATCTACTCCTCACGTGACTAATAAAAACACGAAAGTCGATTTCGGGCCTCTAAACGACCCGGAATATGAAGTGGGACCCTCGGTCAACGACTACATAAACTTAAGCATATAAAAACCGCTACAGTATTTAATAAAGATATAACTTTCAGGCTTAAAAGTAAACACTTTTCCTGTATCATTATTGTTCAATTGCGTGTTATATTGTTAGCTGGGCGTTTCCAATTGCACTTAGCTGTATAACAACTAAATCGTGACGTGATTAACATTTAGGCTACATAGTTAATGTTAGACTTACGATTGCTTGTTTTCTGTGTTTCGAAATAGTTACCTTCCCTTCTCCTGCGTTAATTGTACACTTTCACTACCAAGGTTGATAGAGTATACACACTACCGCGTAAGATTTGTACACCACTCCGTATCGCTTCAGCAGAGATTGGCTTTTTCCGCTGCCATTCGAAACTGAAACAGTAGGACGAGCGGATGTCTTGTAAGGGAAGTCAGACTATTCGTTCAAGCGCAAGCGCACGTTATTCCTCACATCCATACTCTTTCACATGGCACCAATGAGTTTATCGCTTGGCGCAAATGCCCAATTGCTAATACTAACAATAACAACCCCCTCGTATACCACATCTCCCCCGGGCTACGTTAACCGACGTCCTTGGTGATTACAAAAATTCTGTTTTCAGGTATACCCCCACTCCTAATGGCAAGATTTACCTGATGTTCCTTATTTTATTTAAATGTCATATATCTAGTTTCGTCGCAAAAAAGATAAATAGTTTTTAAATGTTGGGTTTTAGGTAAATTCCCACTCATAATAGTCTGATTTCGCTTATTTTAAGAAAATATTCTTAATATTCTTATTTTATTTCATTGCCATATACCAAGTTTCGGTCAGACAAACAAAAATTGCAGTGGCTAGAGCGTGAACAGACACATGTTGTTTTTTCGACATCAGTTTTAGTGCCTATAAAATAGGATCGATGTAGATGTGAAGAAAGTTTAAAAAATGTTTATTGGTACAGACGCAATAGGCACATCCCTTCGGAATTCGCTTAAAGGAGGCGAGTGGCGACAGCCAGGCAATAACCAGCCGTAAGAAGCAACTGAGTTCTCTGGTTTTGGGGTTTCAACTGAGGTTAGGTTAGGTTAGGTTAGTGCACATATGTACATCATCGCTGTATTCCGAAAAAAAAAATTAAAATAAAAATAAGTAAGCGGAGACGGGAGTACCGTTCGAAATGTTGCACGTGTAGAGTTGCTTTCCTATATTCCTCAGCAAGTCTATGAGTTGATCCATACTTTTATGTAATCCTCAGGGTTCCATAGATATAGTGGAAGTCCCACTATTGACATGTATATTAGAGATGAGAGATGAGAAACAGAAAGCGAATTCCTAAAAGGCGTAATTACATTCATTAGGCTTGACCCTTTTTCACAGTTCAGAAAGTTACCAATAGAAACAAAAACCACTTTAGGTTCTTCTATAATATTCTCTCCAGTGTCTCTTGCACTAGGCTCTATCTATTACACCAGAAATAGAAAAACATACAGCGGCCGTTGTTTTCGTCACAGAAAATGCGAAATAAAAAGAGAACTGCAGCACTGGCTTACGACCAGACCTACTCGCCTCGTGCTAACTTTTCTCGCTCAGCAATGGAAACATTTGACTTCACAGTTAATTCTTTGAATATAATAATTAATATTGTATTTGCGCATTACATGTAAATCAATTTTGCTTTGCTAGCTTAGGGCAATGATGTTTTAACTCAATATATAAGAAGTGGTTTGATGAACAATTGCTCACCAATAACCCTCAGGGAGCTGTTATTGTAATCCTGCCACTTCTTGGAGGAAAAATTATATTATTGGTTGGCGTAACTCAGAAAGGAATTCCGTTTGAACATGATAAGAGGATAGGTCCATAAGTCATCGCCTTCACAAAAGCCTTATCTAGTGTCACACCCTATCTGTTAAGTAAATAATGGCAGCTGATTGTAACATTTTCAAAATGGAGTATCAAGCAGTTATTAAGTCCTTCACAAAGTGTATATGAGGAAGCATCCCCCTCATATTCTACCTTAAAAGAATGGGCCAAACTTTTTCGAATAGGTCGAGAAAGCATTGAAGACGAAGAGCGTACAGTTCGGCCCTTCGAGCTCTTGTGGAAGGAGAAATTATGGAAGACCGGCGGCTCAAACTCAAGAAGGACCTTCGAGGAAGAAAATTTAAGTGTGACAAGGATTGAAATGTTAATTCAAAAATGTGAGAAGTATTTTGCAATAAAGGGTAACTATATTGAAAAGTAAAATATAGTTTTTTCATTATCATAACTAGAAAATGGCTAGGCCGGAAACTTATGGACCTACCCTCGGGAACTTCTGCTTATTGTGGTTCAACATAAGGAGGAATACGACATGCGCATTGTTGATGAAAGAGCAAAGACAGTACGAAGACAACATTTTCGCTTCCCACCATAGCGTTGTAAACTAAATCCTATTAAAATGGTATGACCATAAGTTAAAAAAAAAATAACAAATAAAATGTACAATGTGTCATTCAGAAAATCAGAAATGAGGCGATTAATCTCAGAGACATAATAACCTGTAACGGTGCAAAATTAGATGATTTAATTGGACAAAATAAAAAAATTGAAAGTAAAATGTGGACAATTGATGAAATCCAAGACGACACTGTTTTTTATTGTTTCATCATCAGTATTATCTTCATCATCATCATCATCATCATCGTCGTCTTCGTCGTCGTCGGCATAACAAGAATTGACCCTCAGAATCGCCAACCGGTCTATCCAGGCAAATGAAAGAAGAAATGGAAGGAATCGCACCATTATCTGAGCACAGTGACCAGGCTTAAAGGTAACTAACATGATTTATTACAGCTTTTAGTATTATATCATATTTGGTTCGTAATATCTCTTTCTGTACTTGCAAAATAATATTTCGATGTGTTAAATAGCAGTGCAGATATTTCACCACTTGGTAATGTATTATTCACAAGATGATATTACATAGTACGAGGTGCATTCAAGTTATAACACTTCCGATTTTTTTCTCACTAACTAATCAGACGAAAACTATGAAACTTTTGTCACTCCTCGACATAATCTCCCTGCAGCCGTACACATTTTTCACAACGTTGACGCCGCTGCGAACCTTCTGTAGAGTCTGTTTTGACCATTGGAAAATCGCTGATGCAACAGCATAACGGCTAGTGAATGTGCGACCACAGAGAGTGTCTTTCGTCGTTGGAAACAGTCACAAGTCGCTAGGAGCCAGGTAAGGTGAGTAGGGAGCATGAGGAAACACTTCAAGGTTGTTTTCATGAAGAAACTGCTCCGTCAGTTCGCCCGATGCGCCGAGGCATTGTCCTGGTGAAAGAGCACACGTGCAGCATTTTCGGACCGTTTTTCACACAATGCTGAAAGGAGCTTCTTCTTCAAAACATCTTCGTAGGATGCACCTGTCACCGTAGTGCCCTTTGGAATGCAATTACTTCATCGCTGTCTCAGAACATGGCCACTACAATTTTTTTCTGCATTGGCACTTCGTTTCAGGATTGAAAAACGGCAGCCATGTCTCATTCATTGTCACAAATCGATGAAAAGAACGTCCCATTCATGCGTTAACATTGCCTGGCAAAATGCCACGTGCGCAGCATTCGTGGCACCCACCTGGAGGACACTTTTCGCATTTTCAAGTCTTCATGCAGGATTGCACGGAAATGCCAATTTTGGATGCGATGTGTTCCATGCTCATTCGACGATCTTCCAAAACAATTTTCTCCACTCGCTCGATCATGTCGTCAGACCGGCTTGTGCGAGGCCGAGATTGCCTTGGTTTGTTGTCACACTACGATCTGCCTTCCTTGAACTGTCGCACCCATGAACGCACATTAGACACATCACCACATGTCTCACTCAACTGGCGATGAATTTTAGTCGGTGTCGAACCACGCAAATGGAGAAAACGGATGATTACATGCTGTTCTTGAAAACATCGCCATTATGCAGTATCGAAAACTGCCCCCACTCTCGCCGCTGCCACTAGAGTTCTGTGTGCTATACAGTGCTGCCATCTTAATCGCATCTGCAAGCTTTAGTTACGAGCATACGTAGAGTACATGAGGTAACAGAACTGCCTTTTAAGGTTGAGACGCACTTTGGTGCGTTTTTGCTGCTGGTACAACTCATCATCCAGTATTCCATTGACGATACTGATCTCAGTTGTTAGAGAAAGCTTTCATTTCAAAGCAAGCCCAAGAAGACTCTCGTAATGTTAGCTTTCCAGATACTAGGTTAAATTCTCAGCTTCTGGGTGCTGTGCGAAACGTCAGTACTACTAACACGCGGCAAATTTCGAACGCATGGACATGAGCTGCGGAAGTTTACGTCTTCACATGTCTCATTGTTGTCACATATTCAGACTATTATGTAAGTTTTCTAGGAAAACATTAAAATCTCTAATGTTCTGTTTTTGAGCTCCAAATATTCAAGTAAAAATTCACTCGGTTTTAGCGTTGGATACAACATTCTATGCGCGTACATTTAAAATTCGCTCAGTTCGTAAAATAAAAAGAAAATAAATAAGAGATCTGTTGTTCAGAAGAAAGAAATCGTCTTCTTAATCCGAGTGAGGAAACCGCCACTTTAAAACTTGCGCGTACAAAGTTTCATGGGCCATCCTAGCCATTATCTTTTAATGTAATGCAGTACCAAGAATAGGGTTGGCCTTGCTCTACTTGATAATGTAGATGTAATGCAAGACTGGAATAGAAACTTTGTCTTTCATCTCCGTTATCCAGAGCATCATAGTTTCATTTCTTTTACTAAGCTTTGATTTTGTTTCTATTTTCTGTTTCCGATCTCTGTTCTCTAAGGTATGTCTCTGAATACTAAATGGAGCGAGGTTAAAATCAACTCTACAAGGGATGTCGCTTTCTGGTGTAGTTCGTGTTAACACTAGAGCGCCCGAGCTTCAACTACCCGCTAAAACGCCCGTTAGCGGTCAGTAACTACTTTCTTATGCATTTTTAATCATTTTTCTCACTGAAAACCGTGGGATTTCTTGCTTCTGGCCTTCTAGGCAGCTATGATAGTATAATGGGAACGATTTTCCTTCTAAATTGCAAGCTAGTTTGTACAGCTTCCGGAGTGAGTTTGTATACACTTGGTGTCTGCTCAGTATCCCACATTTAAGTGTTCTTCTGACTCAGGCCCATGAAATTTCTTACTTACCAGGCGAGTGTAGTGATGTAGAGGGAACAATGTGATTTCTGAACTGTGAATTCTGGTTTTCACCTATCACGTATGTTTAGCGCTTTATGTCCCCAGGTCCCTTTGTCTATTCATTTAATTCAATGAAGCATTCACACTTTTGTTTCTTCGTTCTTTTGTTTATATTTTATAAGTCATTGCAGGCTAAACGTTTTTAGTAAAAAATAAAAGTATTTTATTTTTTATTTCAAATTACAAGGGCATGTATACTCGAAAATAAATGTTTTATTATACGAATTGGGTTAGCTCTATGCTATGTAGTAACAAAGTATTTGTACAAAAAAGACAAGTTATACAAACACGGGTTATATCTATACAGAAAGCTGTTACATTGAAACATTCTCAGAGACATGGATATGACACCATGTCGAACAACTGTCTTTGGTTTTGTTTTTCCTATATAATGCTAATTTGACATGTCTTGCGTTTAGTGGTCTTAGATGTTCCTTCGTCTCTATAACAGCCATGAGTGATTGATTAGTCGATGAACGCTACGTGGAAATGAAAACCTAAGCCAAGCATAAAGAAGCATGACGTTCAGCATTTATCAAACCTTTGGTGTGTAGAGCAAAATAGAGAGTACTTCAAGAAGAACCAAAGGTAATTTTTTTAAACTGAAAACTTTAAAGAGTATATAAAATAGCTATATATATATATATATATATATATATATATATATATATATATATTACATTTAAAGTTCATTTTATTTTATTGTATTATTGTTTTATTTAAATATTTAAGTTGTTTTTATTTTTTGTATTTTTTAAGCTTTAAACGCTTGATGTTACACTTTTATAAAATGAAAGTGCCACTCATTAAGGAAATGAGGGCTATTACAATATGCAACAATATGATCAACGTATTCCAATTCACCTTCAATACCTCGTTAATGCCGAACTTTATCTTCAGCAAAACAACTGTAAAAATTATATGTGAATTATATGTGAATAAAATACTAAACACGGAACTGAAAATTGCAACTTACAGAAGCCTATATTTGAATTTGGGTAATGTTGGGTAACATTTCTACCGATTCTAATAAGGGTTTGAGTTCCGCCACAGTACTGCAGATGGCAGAACGTTACGGCTAGCCTTATGAAGCACAAGTAATAGTCAACAGGTGGCGCTTAATGCCGGAAAGTTTACTGTAGACACATACCTTTACCTATAGAGTATCAAACAAGCATAATTCCTTCCTAACAGGTTTCAGAGAGAAGTGAGATATGTGAAACAGTTCTGAAATATTACGCTCATTTAAATAGTAATGTGTTGGTGTACATAACGTATATTAAATGTCTCCTTTATTTACTTAAAAGAGTAAATATTTCGTATATCTTGTTATCACCTTTGTGTTTAATTTTTAATGTTTTTTGTACTAAAGCGATGACACGTAATGTGATAAGTAAATAATTGCAGCTATAACTCCCGTTCCTTTGTTTTATGTTGTTCAGATATAGTTGCATAAAGAAAGCTATGTGTAGAAGATTGTGACATGTTCAAAATCGAACTGTTATTCACAAAAGAAGGACTTGTTCCAAATGAAATTAAACAGCGATTGGACGGTGTGTATGGGGAAACATTCTAACGTAAAAGAATGCACCAAACTCATTCCAATGAGTGGAGATAGCACTGAAGACGAAGAACGTGCATTAAGAAATCGAGCCATTAGGAGGGGAGATATACCTGAAAACCAAGATTTAAAGAGTAAAAGTTAATCTAAAGCCAACATTTAAAAATGACTTTAGCGCCTGCAATTTTCTTTTTTCTCAACAAAACTCGGTTTATGCCATTGAAATAAAATAAGAAAAATAGTTTCTGAAAATTAGGGAAATCGGACCATTAGTAGTGGGGGATTACCTGAAAACCGAAATTTAAAAAGCGCTCTAGCTAATAATTTCCACAAATTCAACTTGCTGAGAAATTCGTTTACTTTTCGCAGCTCCTGCGTGATGGAATTTTTTTTAGTGTACTGTTTCTTCTAAAACTCATTTTTTAGACAGACAAAATTGTGATATCGGCGGCAGTTTTTATCATTAATCAATCCTAGATAATTTGACGCAGTAACAATTGATATAACTTTTCCGTAGATTTGAATAGTTAGTAACAGAACGATCTGTTTTATTTCTTCAAAACACTAGTAATATAATTTTGCATTTAACTGGAGATAGTTTAAAACCATTTTCTTTTGGACCTTTTTTAGAAATTCATGATAATTTGTACGATTTCTTCTGTTGTTGATATATTATTATCCCAGCAGAAAATAACAAAAGGTAAACTTTATGTTCGAGATGTAATATTCTCAAGACTTACGGAAAGAGTGTTATGCTATCACCTACTTTATGAAGACTTCGTTTTAACTTCTTTGAATGGGTGCTCAAATTTACTTTACTGCGAGTCATTTTGAATGGATGATATAATTGCTAGTTAGCGCACTTTGACTTGAAAGGTATCGGCTTCGAGAGTACGACACCTACTGTGCAACCTAGCGAGCGATTAGAGCACTAAGAAGACCGTATTTTGATAACTAACTGACGTATAACTACAACATGGCAACAGTCCTTCTCTTTCCCTCGCTGAAACATGCTCCACCCCTCCACAGTGAATTCTCAGAACTAGAGCCAATGGTTATAGGGATACTCGCTTTGCAATAGCGACGCCACATCTTTCAAAAAATTCCAAAAAATTTAGTAACCCAGCCGTGAGTGCACTTGTTTATATGTTCCCATCTTGCAAATGATTGTCAGTTTAATTAATTTATTATTTTTCATAATTAAACTTTAAAAAATTAATTATTTTCATTTCAAAATTTCATTTTCATTTGAATCTAACATTTACATTCATAGCTCACCTTAGTTGCTGTTATTTTTATGGCTTATATTGAATTACAAATATTGAAGAGAGGGACATAGAATTGCAACATTGCAGAGAGTTATGGACTTGCTAATATCAGGAAAATAAATACGAATGACGTAAATCAATACCATTTGGTTATTTACTCCACGTTAGAGCAGCCAATAAAACGTCATCTGTCGCTGTCGGGTATTGTGAAATCGGACGTTGTCAGTCTTCACATAAAAAGTTAAATACGCCAAATGCATATAAAACATTTGTGATGACATACCAACCCATTTTACTAGAAAAATGCCACTCCTTATTCGCTAAAGTCAATGAATTATTCAAAGTATTGTTTTCACACCGATTGATGTGCAGGCTGTCGACATTTTTATTTATTAAACTCCGTTATAAGTCAAAACAACCATTTTAGTTTGCAAAGTTAGAAGCATAAGGATATTACAGAAGGTGACGCTGTCTTTATATCCGTCTCTCTTGCACTATTTGCCTGATTTTTTTTTTTTTTTTTTTTTTTTTTTGCAACCATTAAACTCACTTCATACTGCCAATAAGACAAATGAGGCGCTGCGAAATTTCAAGTGAGAAGTCCTCGAGCATCCTCCATATAGCCTGGACTTTGCTCCAAGTGACTTTCATTTGTTTGATCCTCTTAAAAAATCATCTTTCAGGTAAATATTTTCCATACGATGACGTTATAGAAAGGAAAGTCGCCGCTTAATTCCGACAACAGCCCAAAGAATTTTATTTATACTGGAGTTCAGAGGCTTGTGAAACGATGATTGTTGATTTTCAATTCAGGGCGTGAAACGGTCGATCAATTTTGCTCAGATACCTCTTCTTTCAGGCTTGATGTTCATTTACATGCCGTAAATTTACGACATGGGATTGAAGGCTTTACTTCCCTTCCGAAGAAAGCCATACCAAGGATTTTTACGTCCGAAAAAATCCATCGCGGATTGAACACCGATCTTGGGTTTAGGAGGCAAGTATGGTTACCACTAGACCACCAAAACCAACTCTTTCAATGTAAAAGAAGATTATATTGAGAAAAAAAAAGTATTTTGCAAATTAGTACTCTTATTTAAGTTTTATATCCATTTTTAACTTACTTAATGACTTAAATCATGATATTCAAATGATCTACCTCATATGGCCCAAATATCCCCCACTAACTTCACCGAGTGCATCACTAATAACATTATCCCAGGAAAATAAACACGGCTTCTCTCTACCACGCCCAGAGAACTGCATACAAAAATTCGCAGAACAAGGAAATGTCTGAAACGTGCACGTTCAAATGCAGGCCACTATTATATAACATGAATATGCACTTATATATTTTCTCCACTTGAGCCACCAAAATGAAATTGAACAAATATCCCATTTATATTACTGTACTGCTTAAATATACAGATAAACATAAAAGGATGTTTCGTTTGTATACCCAATAAATAATAAATGAATTATAGCAGTCCGTTACGGCGATGAAGAGCGATAAAAATTGGCTCACCTGTTCTCTTTCAGCACCTGCAGATTATTATGCTGAAGGTCGAAGCTTCACGCTAGTATCTGAAACAGAAACACGTGTCTAGAATACTTTTCAATAATATAGTTGCTGGAAAATTCCATTTAATGTTTCATATATCCTCACGTGGTTGGAATTTATGAAATGCCTGCATGTCAATAATAAAATTAATACAATATTCTATATATAAACCGAACATTAGTTACTGGTGGTAATCAGATCAAAAAGAATTTGTGCCTCAACATGGTTGGCTTCAACATGCAGTAAGTTTTAAGTAATTTTGACATAAGTTTATACAATTTTTTAATTTTTTATACTTATTCTTCTAAAAAGAATTAACAATTTGAATAGTTGTATAAAGTATACATAACGAGGGTGGCAAAAAAGTATACACATTTTCACAGTAGATATCTATTTAATATATTTCAAAGTTGTACCGGAAAACAACAGTAATGTGTAGTATGATGTTCTGTAAACAGATTGACTCACATTAAGATAGCGTTGCTACGACAAAATGGAGCCAAGATTATCCTTTGAACAGCGGAAAGCAAAATTTGAAGTGGTATTGGAAAACCGAGAATGTTGTTGAAGTTCAAAGGCAATGAAGACGTATATACAGAACAGAACCGCCAACATGAGTAACATTTGCACGCATTCGAGACAAATTTGAGACTCGTGGCACCGTATGCGATGTTCACAAGGGCAGATCTGGGAGACCTGGCACAGCAACAAGCCCCGCGCACTGGACCCAAGGCACTGGATAGGACGAAGAGGTCCGATTGAGTTTCCACCGCGTTCTCCGGATCTAACTCCGTTGGACTTCTACCTATAGGGAACTCTTAAGGATGTTGTACACCGTAGAAAACCAGCTACACTGTCAGCACTTCGGGAAGAAATTGAAACGGCATGTGCTGCAATCGCTGAGGACACTTTCGCAAACGTTGCTCATTCAGTAGTTCAACGTACTCAGAAGTGTATCGGCGCCGATGGTGGGCATTTTGAGCAACTGTTGTAACTGTAAAAATCTAAGATGATTAGTGCTCATCATTTTCTGTTTGTTTTGTTATGTTAACACACTTTTTCTTTGGTTGAAGTGTATATACATTTTTTGGTACCCTCTGTATTTTGGATCAATGCAAAATTTTACAACAAATTAATGAGTTTTAAATGTGGTTATTTTCTTTGATATCATTATTTCTGAAAAAAAAATAGCGTTTTGATTTGCTCTCAATTTTGCGACTGAAATTTGAAAAAAGGAGGGACATTTTAGCAAGTAAATAACAATTGTTCTTCTTTAGTTACTGTCTTAATGTAAAATATATAAATACCCATATTACATAACAGAGTAATTATTTATGATACATGCTTTAATTAATTTTTTCTATACAGTTACCATAATTATAAAAATTCTTTATTGTTGGTCAAAATCATGCTGTCATCAACTGAATGTTATATTACGATAATATTAAAAAAACAATTATTTATATATTACTGAAAACAGAACCAATAATTCCCTTTCATTACAGAGTTAATAAAACTTTTTTCATAGATCTACTTATGAATGTGAAAGTGGAAAGTGCAATTTGACATATTTGATTTAAAAAATGCAGAAAATTTAGATGTCGTCGACAAGTCTGCAACTATCTTACGGCCTGAAGATTTTTCCGTTTTCCTCAGTTTTACAAAGCAATACAAGTAAGTAAATAAATGAATTTATATTACGTACCAAATGAATAATACTAATATGTTCTAAAATATATGCCAACACTAAAATTTCTAAAATGCCCTTAATAAATTAATATTTCTATCGTATTCCTTCTAATAAGTATCATACGGTATTCTCGATATTAGTGACAATTTAGGCTTTTTAGCTTTGGTTTTAAAATTTTTGCAGTAATTCGATTATTGCTGATAGCAATAACAAAAGACAAATGAACTAAATAATCTCAATCGATATAGTTACATAGGTATAATAAAGCTCTCGCTTCTTAGAAAATGTAAAATAATTTGAATATTCTTTTATAATTATGATATATAATCATTGCATACAAAGGTTTTTATAATTATTACATTCGTAAAAATTGTGAAATTTGTTTCACTCGTTTCGTAAACATTTACGAAATAAATGTTATGCAATATATATGCAATAAAAGTGTAATATTACGAACTAATATTATTATGTACTATTAACAGTGTATCATATATTGCTTTTAGAGAGTCCTTAATATCATCATCATCAGCATCGATTTACTAGGATTAGGTCTAAGACACTAGATGTCAGAAGAACAGGTTGTCAGCCCATCACTGCAAGTGCCACCTAGTGTGATCTAAGGTATTACTTTGACGTGAAATAACCGGTATATTTGTCCAGGATAGAGCTCGAGCATGGAGTTATTTAGCCTTAATATTTATAAATAATTTACATTTATTCCAGTCAGTCCGAAACGTTCCTTATTTCAAATAAATAGTTCTAGGTTTTCTCACTGATAAATATCACAGCGATGTTAATTAATGTTTTAAACGTATTTTGATAGTGTAAAATTACAAATGAAACTTTTTTCTTACTATTAAATTTTATTTATATATTATACTAAATTGCTGTTTAAAGTCGTATATTTTAAATTCTAAGTATGGCTTCCTTCGGAAGGGAAGTAAAGCCGTGGGTCCCGTGCCGTACATTTACGGCACGAAAAAGAACCTGAAGTCTGAAAGAAGAGACCTCTGAGCAAAATTTGTAGGCCCCTTCACGCCCTGAATTGAAAGAGACGCTGATGACCTTGAGATGTTAAAGAGCGTTCGTAAATAAACTAATAAATAAAAAATAAATAAAGTCGTACACGTTATAAAGGGATCAGCTGATTTTTCCTCCAACTTGACATGGTTCCATGATTGCCAATGTTTTGATTAAGCAAATAAATCTTAGAAAGTAGTATAATAACCTTTATGTAATATCATTGATATAATAGTTAGAGCTGCTGATAGCTGACCGGAGACCCGGATTGATTCTAGGTACTTGCTTAATTTTTCTAAGTTGGAAGGCCTGGAACCGGGTGAGGATAATTGGGGAGCTGGAGAAGTGGCGTTTCTCGACCTAGGTTTCTCGACCTAGAAAGCCGTGTGATTGGCGACTAGCGGGCTGATCACATGCCCCCTCCCCTGCAATACTACCCTCTATCAGAAGTCGTCAGACGGAAGCAGAGATCACTGCGGCAGGCTAAGACTCACCCGGGTTATAGCACCAGTGAGAAGAAGAAGAATATCGGTAACTAGCTAGAATCTGGTCTGATTTCCCTTAAGGAACATAATTAAAAAAGTTCTGAAAAATGTATAACAAATTAATAATAATAATAATAATAATAATAAATTAGAAGAACTCAAGCAGAATAAGGTATGTTTAAGTTAGTCAATATTGGACAAAGATATTTCAATATAACAGCTAAGGGAATGAAGATCTATCCCAATAGCATTTTTGCGGTCATATTAAATTGTGAGGGAATGGTATGAGAGGAAAAGGCACGCAAAACATATATTAGACATACTTTAAGCTCCCAAAGCAAAAGTTTATTGAGATGTTTAGGAATATTTTCCTCAACTCCTAAAATGGACTATTAGTAATTCTAGATATATAGTCAAGTGGTTATTTATCCCGCCTAAGAGTAACTTCCTATTGGTTTAAAAAACAAAATAATTAAAAAATAGTAGACATTGTGGGAAAGTATGTAAAAATAAAAAAAAATCAAAGAATCTTTATTACAAATATGGCAGCAAGAACGGGGTGAAAAAAAAGAATGTATTTTTTTAATGGTGTTAACGCACGTTTTTACTATGGAGGCATCATAGGCGGTGGACACTGATAATACACGAAATGATATATAGGAAAAGGATCTTGTTTTTAATGCAGGAAACGTTCCAGGCCTAAGTTTAGGATACCTACCCGGCATTTGCCATTTATACCGCCACGGGTGACCCAGGTCGTTAAGGCGCGGACTCGTGAGCGGGAGGTCTGGGGTTCGAATCCCGCCAGTATCGTCCTCCCTCACTGAGATTTTTTCCAGGTTTTCCTCTGTCTTCATAACTAGCAAATGCTGGTTAGATACCCTAAAATTAGGCCTGGAACGTTTCCTATAGATCCTTTCCCAATATATCATTTCATTTCATATATCACCAGTGTTCACCGCCTGTGATGCCTCAGTAGTAAAAACACCATTAAAAATGCCATAAATACCAGTCAGTTGTAGCTGAGGAAAGAAGGCTACTAGCAGGGAAATACATTTGTAAATCGTGAGAGATTAAAATTATTTTAAGGTATTGAATAATCCAGTAAATAAAATATTATGTAAAATGGCAAAAGATATATAAACATAGAATCAAATCAGCGAGAAAATCCAACTGTCAGAAACCGCATACTCGCTTAGAAGATCTCAGAGAAACAGAGAAAGATGTATACAAGAAGAGTCAGTTCAAAAACAAAATGATGAAGATAATCAAATTGAATCGGAAGAAGAGAAAGGGGGGAAAGGAAGCAGCTGAGAGGAGAAGAAGAAAATAGAGAACAAGAGAAGGAGGAAAAAGGAAAATATAAATAATATACTGAAAAAGTAGAAGAGAAAGAAAGAATAAGCTAGAAACTGCACTGTCAACACACCATGGCCAAGTATAGCTGCTGCTTCAGATTAGCAGTAACCTCTTCGATGTCCAGGTCCTGTTGCCTGGAATTCCATTGGGGAGTAGCTCGGATATCAAACGATAGCAGAAATGATTTTAAAAATAAGAAATATTAGTTCAAACAATGAATAATAAAATTTAGAATAACTGTTAAAGTAAGTATATTTAAAAATATTCAAAACGTTGATTGAAATATAAGTTGTTGTTTTTTAATGGTGTTTAACACCCATTTTTACTGCTGCGGCACGACGGTGGACACTGATGATACATGAACTGAAATGATATATTGGGAAAGGATTTTTTTAAGGAAGGAAACGTTCCAGGGTAACGTTTAGGGTACCTCCCCGGCATTTGCCAGTTATGAGGACTGAGGAAAACCTAGAAAAACCTCAGTCAGGGAGGACGGTTCTGGCGGGATTCGAACCCCCGACCTCCCTCTCATGAATCCGCGCCTTAACGACCTCGGCCACCCGTGGCGGTGAAATATAGTGAAATGTAATAGTTTATTACTATTGGGTACCAAGAAATTGTATGTATAATAAATTATGATTCAAAATAGCCGTAGTGGTGGTTTCCAGTACCGTTTTAGTT
The DNA here is from genome assembly GCA_030762175.1 of Metallyticus violacea. Lineage (NCBI taxonomy): Eukaryota > Metazoa > Arthropoda > Insecta > Mantodea > Metallyticidae > Metallyticus > Metallyticus violacea. The sequence goes on along the minus strand of CM060837.1, from coordinate 31,367,153 downwards.
TTGTTAGTTACAGTAATAGTATTGCAGTTTTAAAATCTGAAGAATTTAAATTGTAATTTAAATTATATCGATAAATGTACAAGAGGATCAAATAAAATAATCTCGATTATTATGTCCTGATATAGAATCAAGTTATCAAGATGTAAGCATGGCAGATTAAAATAAAATAATATAATAATCAATATATTCCAAATTAAAGCAAATTTGATAACATTGGATGTTTGTTAAATGTTTATAGCACTGAAGGTTACAAAATTCAGTTTCCAGTCGAGTACTTTGTACTAAAGACTGCTTTTAGTATGGCCTGTTTAAAAGTAATTTTATCAACTTATAAATGATGTCATTGCAACATGAAAAAAATATAGGCTTTGGAGCCATTATCAATGTTTCGTCCTTTTATTTCACTTCTTCAAGGTTACAGCCCCAGCGTTAAAAATTACTGTATTAATCCATTTAATTGGGTATGACGGTATGCAATGTTTTCCAAGGTTAAGTTCTGCATGACCGATGTACAAAACACTGGTCTTCGTCTTATTAGAGGAAGTATAAAATTGGCCTAAATTATCATTTTAAAAATAAAAGGATTTAAATATGAATACTAGGTTTTCCAATGTTGTAATTTGTATTAATGATCAAATGAAAAAATCTTTGGTGTAACAGAATCAGTGAAAGGTTTTGACCCGCCAAGCAAATTTTAGCTGTGGACAGCCCAAAAGACTGAAATCCATGAAAAATTGAGAAAATTTAAAATAACATACGAAAAGAAATATTCTGGAAATAGAGCCAAAACGCTTTTTTGTAGCAATTTCATATTTTCAACGTTTACTTTTGAGATGTTCACAATTTTAATCCACAACTATTGAAGAATAACAAGTCCCGGGTAGGTGTATTATTTATAAGTAATTTATTCTGTCTTTCTCACATATCTAAAAATAAGAAAGCCACTACAAGGGACCTACACTTGCATCTGTTATTTATGAAAGGCAAATTGAGTTTTTTACTGTATTGATTTCTATGCTTGTGGATGAATATTTTAGTAATTAAATTGTAGTAATCGTAATAAATATTGTGAAATGAATATCTAAATTTTGAATTTATTTATGAATGAACAATCAATTTTTAAAAAAAATTCTGTGACACTAACTTTACATACAACATTTTAAAAATAACTATTTTAGCAATTGTAACAATTAGTATTTACATAAGTTTTGAATGTAATTTATTAAGCTGATTCTTGATTATTTTTCCTCCATCAAGAAGGTGTTGCAAAGAAGTACCTAATAGAAAATTTTCCCCTGACTGTCAAATAACTTCGCCTGTAGAGTAGTCCAGTTGAGGACAAAACAAAAACCAATCCATGATAAATGTCTTATGGCTGTTACAGATGCTGCAACCGTAATTTTAATCATCAAAAAAAGTTAAAAAAAAAATGCTTGTATACAGAAACCCAGACAACGCTGTTTCACGATCTCAAAAGCAAGACTCTTCAAATTTAACTTCGTGGAATGTTCTATGATATTTCTAGTTCCCATAAAGGCACTGTGGTCGCGTCTCAATTCATAGTAGACTTCAAGAGTACTTTTGTTCTTCATCATAAAAAAAAAAAAAAAAAATCTTAAAATGGTCAACAGCTAAAACTTCTAAATACTATTTCTATTCTTTTTTACAATGTAACTTACAAATATAGATTTTTCTTTAAGAACGATTGTGATACATGTATGTTCAAAGAGTAAAAACAAAGTCCTTCACGCAGGAGCTGCGAAAACTAAACGAATTCCTCAGCAAGTTGAACAGTGATACCGATCAAATTTATAGCAACGCAACCTTTAGTCAATAAAACAGTACACTAAAATTTATAATATCATATTTTAAAGATACATTCTACCTGGGTCACTGGGTATAGGTTTGCGAAAGAGACCCCAAACTTAACAATTTATAATTGTTGAGCCAAAAGTCTGTGCATCCTACTCGAACAGGAATTTCCTTGCTGTGTGCCTGAGGAAAATAAGTGACGAGAAGTCGCCACACAGCATGGCATTTTCTTGAGCCAATGGCCAACGGACCTCAACACACCATGCTGACGTGTATACGTAAGAAAAAAAAGGCTAATATATCGATCGAAAAGCAAGGAATGCGTGCAAGAACGGCATAATTCAAACAAATTAAGTTTTCGGTTGGGATGTAAGCCAGAATACCAAGATTTAAATGTTTGCATGTTTCATTGTTATGTAAGCAAGCAATCACTATTGAATTATACAAGGGTTGCCCAAGACTTATGTCGTAGTTTAACTACGCAGAGCTTTATGTTTGCTGTTGTAGGTGACGTTATAGGCTGGTATGTTCTGATAGTGCAGTGTGTTTTTTGCACGTGCAGAGTCACATGTTGAACTGCATATTCACAACAGGAATTCATCCAAACAGGTCCAGCGAGGAGTAATTCATTTTGGAGGCAGAAGGTGTTAAATGTATGGTCATATGAACAATGTATATGGCAATGCGTGTCTTTCACGTTACAAAATGTTCAGATGAATAGGTGAATTTCGTGACGGACGTAGGCTCATTGAGGACATGCCTAGACTAGTCAAGCTCACTTCACCATCACCGAACTATTGATTATAGTAGCCGCAAAATATCTTGTAAGAGTAAATCACCAAAGAATCATCAGAGAGATTAGAGAAGCATTGTCATTGAGCAAGTGAATTGTTCGCAACATCTTCATCGACGGTTTGCGCGCAGTGGGTCCTCAAGCATCTTTCTGAGAAGCAGAAGATTCAACGAAAGGGTGCTTGCATGTAGTATATGCTGCGTTCCCAAACAGAGGGAAGCCCGTTTCTTTGAAGATTTGTTCCGTAGTCAACTTGTTTGCAGTGATTTTGCGGAACACCACTCTCCCTTCCCAACCTATCAAGTAATAGGCATCATATGACGAAGCTGTTGTAAAGCGCGGAAAAAATGTATACCATTTTCAGAGATTTTAATTATAAAACTAAGCTACACTCGCCGGCTACTTAACCTATCCTTTCTATGTCCCGGTAAAATTCAAACTATTTTCAATTTCTCAGCTAAACGGTCAATAGAGATTTGGAGAAATGAATAGTAGTAGTAGTAGTAGTAGTAATAATAATAATAATAATAATAATAATAATAATAATAATAATAATAATAATGCATAAAATGTTTTCACTGTAATTCTGAAATCGCCAACAAAACTAGAGGAAAAAAACACTATTTACTCATCTTCAAGAACGTGTTGTTATACATAATTTCCAAGTCACGGATGGCCGAGGTCGTTAAGGTGCGGACTCGTGAGAGGGAGATCTGCGGTTTTTATTCCACCAGGACTGTCCTCCTTGACTGAGGTTTTCTCCAGGTTTTCCTCAGTCCTTATAAATGGAAAATGCCGGGGAGGTATCCTAAACCTAGGTCTGGAACGTTTCCTTCATAAAAAAAAATCATTTCCCAATAATTTTTCATTTCATCTCATGTATCACTGTTGTGGTGCCTAGGTAGTAAAAATGGGCATTAAACACTATTCAAAAAAAAAAAAAAGGATCGAAATTATGTAAGCAAATTTCATCACCAATGAAATTAATTGAAATAACTTCCGCTTTTTCCTGTAACATCTTCATCTGATGTAAAATTTTGTTCTGGAATCAGCCGTCTTGAAACCCAACGTGTATGAAAAAACCTCTCATGTGCAACTGAGAATGGCACCATGTGAAATTTTCAGAATTTTTTCAAAATGTTATTCGACGATTTTCTTTCTCAATGACAGCAGCGGTGTTGGATGTTTTCTTCCTTTAGAGCACAAACTGAAGTGTCTAATCCACCTTCCTTTGAAATTATTTGCCGTCATTCTTTGATAATTTCAAACCATCCTCGAGCTGTGCTATAGGGAAAAATAAATTATCCATTTGCATCCTGTAGCATTGCAGAGGTCTCAATTGTTGATTTGAATTATTTACGGACGCTCTTCAACATCTCAGGTCATCAGCGTCCCATTCAAATCAGGGCGTGAAATGGCCGACAAATTTTGCTCAGAGGCCTCTTCTTTCAGGCTTGAGGTTCTTTATCGTGCCGTAAATTTACCATCAGGACCGACAAAAGACTTGTTGAGACTAAAGCAGAGTTTTAGAGTGGCATATTGTTCGTCTCATGTCACCTCCGTTTTCCTGTAGTCTTAATTGAAAGTGTTACAATTTGCATACCTCAATGAAATTAATACAACGGGTACATTACACATTGAGCTAACAAAATATTGTAAAATTAAATTTTAGTGCTAGAAAGTATGCATAAAAAGTATGTTGATGTTTTATTGAGCAGTCCTCGACATTGGAAGTTCGTTGAACAGAAATGTAAATGCAATTATATCTACAAGAACTGCCTGTACAAACATAGCTAGCTAATATGTTCCCAGCATGAAACATAAGGAGAGGTTGCTAGAAAGGGGAGCTGGGAAGTCTAAATCCTGTATATAACAGAAAGTTTTAGAGTCACGGCCTCGTGAGACTTGACGGTGACCCTGATTTGTCGGGTATCGCTTTCTACGGACAACCATTGCTAAGGAAATGTAACATGTAGCAGATGTTTCTTTTTCCAACATTAAATCTTTAACATCTTCAAGCTAATAAAGGTTTTAACCGATAGTGCCCACGTCATCAATTTAAGGCCATGGTTGGTTGTCTAGAACGAGTTAAAAATTCCAACGATGTGTGTATATTTATTGATTGTTTTAAGCACAATACACTATCTGTTCTGTTAAGTAGTGGTATTTGACTTATTCACGGACGCTCTTTAATGTCCCAGGTTATCTCCGTGAAACGACCGATAAATTTTGCTCAGATGCCGCTAATTTTAAGCTTGGTATTTTTATACTTGCCTTAAATCTACGGCACGGAACCCACGGTTTTACTTCCCTTCCGAAGAAAGCCACACTTAGAATTCATGGAGTTGGTGCACAGGGCGTTTGTGAGGTCAACTATGGCGTATGGGGTCGAAATTAAGGTAAAACACCGAGGAACTTAATCAGGTACAATCACAGTTTCTAAAACAGTTACTACAAGTACGGGGTGCAGGAAATTGTGGGGTTCTTAAAGAGTTTGGTATTTCTAAAAAAAGTATGAATTTAAAAATAAGAACAATTAAATACTGGTTTAGGATAATACGGCGGAATCCAAGCTCTTCTTCCAGCAAATAAAGAAAGGATGGGATACGGGATGGGCATCAAAAATAAGGAAAGACTTAGAAAAAATTAGATTGGAGTACATTTGGTTAAAGAGAGAGCACATTGCAATAAATAGCTTAGTCTCAATGCGCAGAAAAAGTATAGCTTACCCTGCAGGCTCAAATACATCCGGTGTGCGGGAGGGGACATTATTTAGATATCTGTGGTAGAGAAGAAAGAAGTGGTCTCGCATGGTTCAGATTAGCGGCTTGGAAAGAAAACAAAACAGTTAATTCTCTCGGGGAAAGAATTTGTTCTTTCTGCGGAGAAAGCGATACCTGGAGACATATTCTAACAGAATGCAGGGAAACTGAGATTTCAATAAATGAGCATTTATCACCGCAATTTTTGAATTCCAATAGAAATTTGAACATTTTCAGGGAAGTGTTGGCACATGCGAGATACACAATTTGGGAATATTTCTAGAGAAAACCTGACAAAGAAGGTTAGTGGCTATAATGAAGAGGGGGAGTTGGGAAGGAGGGGTGAGTAAATGGAAGGGGGGCTCAAGAGTAAGGGTTCCATTTATGTTTATGTATTTGTATATAAAATTATTAATAGAAAGCGTAAATAAATCGAAGTATTAGTATATTTGTTTGTATGCATGCAGGTTTGTATATATGTATGTGTATGGCCCTTTTGATTATTATAAGGACGATATTAACATGTACTGCCGCAAGGCCCATGCGACAGCTGTATTTATTTGAATATATTCTAAAACTGGTACAATAAAACGTCCATTAGTATTACTACTTATGATTTTTACGCACTGGCCACTATTGAACCCGCTACCTTGCAACTACAAGGCAAGTATGGTCTCCACTAGACCACCAGGACCGACAACATATATTAAAAATAACATGCACAGTATAAATAAAAAATTTAATCTATGTAAAACGGCTTAACAATTGTCACAAGTTCAATTTTGAAAAGAAAAAAAAAACATATCAATATTGAGTATGCCACATTTCAATTGCTGCCACATTCTGTTAACTGACATCACGATAAATCTTGCACAAAGACTACAACGTGTTCATAGTGCCGGCGATCCCTATGTATGCAGCCTACGTATATCACTCCAGTCTTTCAATTGTTATGCCTGACATCGACTGGACGCTAGACGAAAGTTGCACTCCATCATTCGTCTGCGTCGAATTCTACGATCTTAACTCAACACTTCCTTTCTACCCATTTTCACTCCTTATTTTCTCGTAATAATTTAAACACCTGATTTAACAACAATTCTATTCTCTCTATACCCTTACACCAAGTCTCTCACTTTTCTTCGTGCTTCCCATTGTCGCTGCTGTTCTATGGAACTCTGCCGTCTCGCATTAGAGTGCCGGGTGACAATGACAATTTAGAACAGCTCGAAGATTATACCAGTCAAAAATTTCAACTTTTCTCTGTATCTGATTTGAAATATAATGATGCTACCTAAATTGGGGATGCTGAATTCAAGGGAAAAAAAATTTTTTTCTCTATAACGTAACAATTTCTAGATAATGAATGCAATACAATGTGGGTGCACTTTAATGATTTTAAATTACTTCATTTTGAGTTGCAAACTTCTCTACAAGTACAGTACTTAGATACATTTTAAAAAGACAGTAAACATTGGCAAAATCAAAAGTTCTAGCAAGAATATAATATACAATATCACTCCTAGCTGATAGGTGCACTAGAACTGAATGTTCTTTCCATTCAGGGATAAGAAAATGCACCATTTCATTTGAAAAAATCCAATTGACCTTGAAATGACCTTGAGAATGGCATTTCAAAGGCGTTATTTTATAACCCCGTAATTTTGACTGAAGCATTTTTGATTTTCCCCGTCGTTTAGGAGGAAATTGGTCATGACACTATAAATCCTGTATATATGAACATGATGCCGAAAGATCTAAAATTTAATTCACAATATAGTTGCAATTTTACTGTTGATTTTATTTTGAAAACGGTGCCGATGATGCTCTTCTTTTATGATGTTTCATCACATCCCTGTCTGTCCTGGTGGTGTAGTGGTAACCATACTTGCCTCCTACATCCAAGATCGCGGGTTCGAACCCGGCCAGGACCGATGGATTTTTTCGGACGTAAAAAATCCTAAGTATGGTTTCCTTCGGAAGGGAAGTAAAGCACCGTGGGTCCCGTGTCGTACATTTACGGCACGAAAAAGAACCTCAAGCCTGAAAGAGAGGCCTCTGAGCTAAATTTGTCGGCCGTTTCACGCCCTGAGTTCAATGGGACGCTGATGACCTGAGATGTTAAAGAGCGTCCATAAATAAATCAATCAAAAAAATCACATCCCTAAGACACCAAAAGTAGTAGAAGGGTTCCGGTGCCCTTGATAACGAAATGAATAATAAGGATGCCATCCTGCTCTTCGCTTTAGGCGCCCAACCCCCTCCGGGAAAAAATTCAGATTTGAATGTAAAAAGCGAATTTTAAGCGACATTCTCTATCCCATTCTCTAAAGTTCTTTACTAAGGTAACATAATTATCTTTTCAATTACCCAGAAAGCCATTAACAATTGCAAGAGGACCAAGAAGTAACTAGAATAGAAATTATTTTTAGAACTTCTGACCACTATAATACTTCTTTATATTATAGAACAAAAAGACAAGTAAAACATGTAAACAAAAGAACAGAGAATAACAAAAGACTTGAAATAACTAAAAAACTAAAATACTCAGAACTTTACGTGTTGGCATATTTTAAAAAGCAGATTCGGATTGTATGCACAAAACGGCTGTTGCCTAGTGTTATTTATTTTAAGGATGTAGCATTTAACAAGACCTATGCTCAAATTGTTAAGGCCATTAACTGTATTGTATATAGTGTAATGTGTGGGAGAGAGAATTTTAGGTTCTAACTTGCCAGGTAAAATAAAGGTATTATTGTTATTAAAAATAAGTTAATTAAATTTACTTGCTTGATTTGCATAAAATAAATTAGCGATATATTGAATTATAAATCGGTTGTTTTAAAATTATATAATAAAACTGGTAACCTTAGACCCCACCCCCTTCAAGCCCAGCTCTGGGTTAGATCCCCTTCTGGTCGAGATTCAGAACATTTCATACTGCTTTGTAATATATGTTTATTTTACGGTTCATTTGGCGAATTCCGAAGGAATATAGTTACTGCGGTTGTATCGACGAAATATTGTTGAATTTTTTTTCAAATCTTCACCGACCCTGCATCTGTTACGCTTTAGCGGCCGCATTTTTTTTTTTTTTTTTTTTTTTTTTGTTTCCCTCAACTAAACTCCATATATACCATCAATTATTAAAAGATTTAACGAGTTTGTTAATCAGCAAAATTGCTCAACACACCATGCCGACATGTATACATAAGGGAAAAAAAAGGCTGGTATATCGATCGGAAAGGAAGGAATGCGTGCAAAACGGCATAATTCAAACAAATGAAGTTTTAGGTTAGGGTGTAAGCCAGAATACCAAGGCTTAAATGTTTACATGCTTCATTGTTATATAAATAAGAAATCAATATTGAATTATACAAGGGCTGCCCAAGACTTTTTTCGTAGTTTATTTTTTATCAACGCAAATCGGTATATGGCATTGCAATAAAATAATAAAGATAGTTTCAAAAAATCAGCCATATCAGATTGTTAGAAGTGGGGGTTTGCCTGAAATCCAAAATTTAAAAATCGCTCTAGCGACACCAATAATTGTTTCATTGCAACAAAATTCTGTATACACCATTTAAATAAAATAAGAAAAATATTGTCGAAAAATCAGGGAAATCGGACTATTAGAAATTGAAAGCCAACTTTTAAAGCGATTTATGTCCCCCCACTTTTTTTCCCTCAAAGAATCTTGGTATATACAATTTAAATAAAATTAGATAAACAGTTTCTGAAAATCAGTGACATCAGATTATTAAGAGTTGGGGTTTAGCTGAAACCCAAAATGCAAAAATACCTCTAGCGGCACCAATAGGGCACAAAACTGGGTAAGTTGCATTTAAATAAAATAAGAAAATTAGTTTCTGAAAATTAGGGAAATCGGATAATTAGAAGTAGGGGTATATCTGAAAATCTAAATTTCAAAAGCGCTCTAGCGTTTAATTTTCTCTCAATTGTTTCCAAATAAAAGGACAAATTGACTCAGCTATAAACTGTATTTATAACGATGCTTTTGTATTATATTTAACAAAAACGTTGTCATGAAGATAGCAAGTGTTATATATCAATCTAATATGTGTGTGAGAATTATATTTACACGTAAGAGCGCTCTGTAATAATCTTCAGAAAATGTTTGCGTTATTGTTCTTACTACAATAAAATATAAAAAGCAAGTTTCAAAGAAACTGAAAATCGATGGAACTTTGATTGTGTATTGTGGATATTGGCTTATTATATTCTAATTGTTTTTAAATAGTAACATATGTTTGTTTTATTAACACATATAAGCTTCTTCTTCTTAAATATACAAGGTAGGTCGAATCCTTTTGTTGTTTTTCTCTATTTTAGTGAATGTAAATACATCAAGAGCTCAGTTCATAAACATGGTTACATTTAAAAATGTTTATAAATGCCCAATAGTATACCATTGTTTGTCATTTGCCATACATTTTATTTAATTTATAGTAAAACATTAATTTTTATGGTTTAATCTCAATAATAAGAATAAGGATAATTCTAAAAAGTGTAATACAGTTTGCAAGAATTTTTATTTTGTTCCCATTGCTTGTATTTTAATTCTGTTTTTCTTTTATTAGTTAGCTTTAGAGTTGGTAATGGTAATTAACACACAGTAATGCCATAACTAATTCCATTAATTAATAACGTCCCAATTTGAATCTTATATTCTTTTTTACAGTCAATCTACTTGCTGAAGAATTCGCTTAGTTTAAATAGCTCTTACGTGATAGACTATTTTTTTACATCACTAGTAGTTGTACAGTAGTACAATATATTCCCATTCTTTTAACAACTTTGATAGATTGCAATCGTCTTTGATCACTGACTTGAAACTACTGACCATAGAGAACAAAAAGAAAACTAGAAATGACTTGACTCAAGGTCAAGGGAACCGTTTTAGTTTTGCCCGGCTTGAACAATATATCTGTGAGAGATGAACTGGGGCACATGCTTTAGTGTTCACGTATCTTGGTAAAGGTCAGTATTTTCCTTTCGCTGCAAGAAAGAAAGCGAAATGGACAAGTAGTAAGAAAGAAAAACTGAACGAGTTTTGGCATCATTCCATTTCCAGCACATCCAAAACTAGGTCAGTAAGGAAAGTACCACAGAATCTGTAACGTCTATCGACTTTTATTAAAAACCACAAAAAAGAACCGGCTTCTTTTGGATCGGAGAAGGGAAGATGGCATGTCATCCTCTCACATCATCAGTGAGAGTTTTTCCTCTCTTTGTCTGCCTGTGTAACCTCCCTCCTCCTTTTCTCACTTCTACTTTCACAACAGAAACAAGAACCTTGTGGGCAATGCAATGAGGCAGTCGGTCTTTGGCTTCTGGCAAGTGAGAGTGTGTGAGTGTGTGTGTTCTAGTGGGAGTTGTCTCTTAGCCTCAACACATCTGGAAGGTAGGTACACCAACCTCTTGAGTATTAACGGCCTCTACGTAATCGTCTCCGTTACTGAACCGTTTCAGCAACAGTAGACACCGATGTATGTTTTACACACATTATTTGTAGAACAGCTGGAGGTACGAACTTCTGTAATATATTGGGAGAGTCCAGTCTTTTACTGTGAGATTTGTAAATATACACTTCAGCGACATCAACCCAAATGGTCACCCTGATGCAACTATAAAGTATACCTCCATTAATGCTATGATCAGACAAATTCACATACAGTAACAAGTTTATGATATGGAATGTATTAAAATAAAATCTATGTAACTGTTCCATAAGTATACTACTAGATTTTTAACACGTTCTATGAATTGAAAAGCAATCAAATAAATAAACGTATTTTAAGAAACAAAAAAACATTAAGACCACATATCGTTGTTAAAAAATTAGTAATATCTGTAGTATAATTACCTCTATTGAGGTGAATTTTAACTAAAAGGCAAGAATCAATACTATCAGATATAGACAGAAGAACACAATGAATTTAACATAAATTATTTTTTAAAAAAAAAGGCCCTTTTGCACTAAGCGAATTTCTCACCAAGAAGAATATAATGGAATTAGTTATGGCATTACTGTATGCTAATTAAAGCTAACTAATAAAAGAAAACTGAACTATAATACATTACTTAACTAGGTATATAGTGAAATTGCTGTAATTTTAAAAAATAATGGAAGCAAAATTTAAATTCTTGCGAATTATAGGTATTACAAATGAGAAACCACATTTTTAGAATTATTCTTTATTTTATCATTCATATTAAACCACAAAAATAAATGGTTACTATTAACTAAATAAAATATATGACTACTAATAGACAAAGCTATACAGTGTGGATATTTTTAGATATTTTTAAATGTAGCCGTACTTATGAACTGAGGTCTTGATATCTTTACTTCTACTAAAATAGAGAGAAATAAAGAAAGTTTCGACTTACATTATATATTTAAAGAGAACTTATACAGGGTTACCCAATAGAATATGACGGTTTTCAGAACCTTCTTGTGTGACACTCGTATAGAATTAAATAAAAATACTTTTTCAAGGAACAATTAGCACAATGCAATTTATTAATCTGAACTTATTTTTAAAAATAAAAAAATTTTAAGTGGGCTCCATGATAACGAACACATTCGTGTAATCGACTCGGAAAGTTTACCATAACTCGTGCAATAAAACGTGATAAATGTCCCTAATTTCATGAGTTATGTTTTCTTTTAACTGTATGATGGTCCGTGGCCTCTCACAGTCCACTTTATTTTCAAGTATTCCCATAAAAAATAATCTGCAGCCCTCATATCGGGCTGACCAGGCAACATCAGCAAATCGGGAAACTATGCGTCCAGAAAACAGGATCTGCAAGTATTCAATGTTTCATGAGCGGTGTGAGCTGTGGCACCATTCTGCTGGAACCAAAATTCATTTTCATTATCATCCATCTGAAAGTACAGTGTTGCCAGCATTTCGGGCACATAAAATTCTACCCTAAAGCTTCTCTGGACGTAGGAGATTGACTTAGATTCAACAAATCTTGTAAAAACAACGAATACACGTTTTTCAACCGTTCAATTATCAATACTGTTGTTTACTAAATGGGCAGAGTAAATTGTGTAGTTACATAGCAACCAATATCATAACTATAATGCAAAATCGCTAGAAATGGAACGCTCTGAAAACCGTCATATTTAATTGGGTCACTGTGATTTTTTAAAATAAATTCATATTAATAAATCGCATTGTGCTAGTTGTTCCTTGAAAAAGCATTTTTATTTTATTCTATATGAGTGTACCACAAGAAGGTTTTGAAAATCGTCATATTCTATTGGGTCACCTTGTACGTGTGTTGGTCCTGGTGGTGTAGTGGTAATCATACTTGCCTTCTAAACCCAAGATCGGGGTTTAAACCCGGCCAGGATCGATGGATTTTTTCGGGCGTAAAAATCCTAAATATGGCTTCCTTCGGAAGGGAAGTAAAGCCGTGGGTCCCGTGTCTTACATTTACGGCACGATAAAGAACCTCAAGCCTGAAAGAAGAGGCCTCTGAGCAAAATTTACCGGCGGTTTCACGCTCTGAATTGAATGGACGCTGATGATCTGAGATGTTAAAGAGCGTCCGTAAATAAACCAAATAAAAACACCCTGTAAGTGTCAATAAACAAAGATATGTTACTATTTAAAAAAATACAATATACTAAGCCAACATACACAATCAACAATATATAACCAAACGTTACATTTACATTCAGTGTCTTTGAAATTTGTTTCGTATATTTTATTGTAATAAAAACAATAACGCAAACGTTTTCTGAGTGTTATTACAGAGCGCTATTACGTTCAAATATAATTCTCACGCGCATATTAAATTAATATTTCACAGTTGTTATTTTCACGACAACGTTTTTGTTAAACATAAAACAGAAGCATCGTTCTAAATACAGTTTATATGCTGCGTCATTTTGATCTTTTATTTTGAAACAATTAGGAGAAAATTAAACGCTAGATGCATGAAATTTTGGCTTTCACATATACCCCTAATGGTCTGATTTTCTTAATTTTCAGAAACTAATTTTCTTATTTTTTCTAAATGGAGTTTAACGAGTTTTGTTGTGAAAAAAAAGTATTGGTGCCACTAGAGGAGTTTTGCAATTTTGTGTTCCGGATAAATCCGCGCTCATTATAGTCTGATTTCAATGATTTTCGGAATTAACTTATTTCAATGACGTATATCAAATTTTGTTGAAAAAAAATTAAAAAATAACATCCCGATTTTTATACTTTTGCTTTGGTTTAACCCCCCACCTCCAATGACTCAATTTGCTAATTAACAAACTCGACAAATCATATGTTAATTTATATGCCGAGTTTCGTTGATAAAAAACAAATATTGCCGCCGCTAGAGCGTTAACATGCATATATATTGTTATGTATACAAAAATAACTAAAGAAATAGAAATGTTTTATTTTCTTTTAAGTTTTTCATTGTACTATCATCCGCATGCTATTTTTCTCATTGATTTCCATTACATATTTATTTAGGTAATCATTATTTTGGCATTCTCATTGTAGAACCAAAGGATCTAAATTTTTAAAACACAATAAAATTTATAATATCTTCATTTTTATTTAATTGATATAACTCATTGTTTCATCGTATTATCCAATTACCATTTATCTCCTTAATTGGTCCTTAGTACCTTCCTTGCAAATATATTGTATATATTTTTCTTTCACAATAACTGTCAGAAATCTAATATTTTATTTCTGTATACTGAGTCGAGAGCATGTGAATAATCAACAAATGTATTTATTATTTAAATATTATTTATATTCATAATATTTCTCAAATATTTTCTTAGCATGAATACATTGTCTATCGTTGATCTGTTTGATCTAAACCTTGCTTGTACTTAATTTAATATGTTTATGCACAAATTCTAATAAGCTTTTATTTAAGAGAGTTCCATATATTTTATATGCAACATTAAATACAGTGGTTGATCTATAATTGTCACATATAAGTCTCTCGCCCTTTTTAAACGCAGAACATACGGACCTTACTAAAATTCCAGAACTAATATTATAATATTGAATATAGCGTTCAATATGCCGGTAGAGTATAGAATAGTGTACATAACAGAATTTTAGATATACCGTTTAAAGAAAGGGATAAAGTGAGGTTTTTTGTGTTGTGTGTGTGTGTGTGTGTGTGTGTGTGTGTGTGTGAATGTAAAATAAATATAACGGTTGCTAAATTTTCCTCATACATTGCTACAAGATTCTGTTATTCAAGGGATAACTAGGTCAATAACGTAAACTATAAATAGAAAATGGATTAAATTTGTTATGGCAGAATATACTCAGGTATACAACATTTCGATTTATAGATTATTAAAGGGCAAGTGGTACAGAATAGTTTCGAGATCAAATATCTTTGTGTTTGTATGTTGATATGAAAGTCAACTGACCGCCACGGCTGGCCGAGGTCGTTAAGGCGCAGACTAGTGAGCGGGAGGTTTGGAGTTCGTTCTCCCTGACTGTTTTTTTTTTTTTTTTTTCCCCAGGTTTTCCTCAGTCCTCATAAATGGCAAATGCCGGGGAGGTACCCTAAACTTACGCCTGGAACGTTTCCTCCCTTAAAAAAAATCATTTCCCAATATATCATTTCATGTATCATCAGTGTCCACCCTCGTGGTACCGCCTGTGGTGCCTCAGTAGTAAAAACGGGCGCTAAACACTACTCAAAAAAAAAAAAACCCTCGTGGTGCCTCAGTAGTAAAAACGGGCGTTAAACACTATTAAAAAAACTATAGAAAGCAGTAAAAATAACAAAAGATCTATAATAAATGCTAAAAATGATATCAACTTAGGTAATTATTACGTTTATTTTAACAAATTCATTTGTCAGACAAAAGCTGGGCAGTGGGCATATAACATAAAAAATCTACAGGGTTATAGATTTCCCGTGTACATCAGCGCCTCCAGTGAGTTCATTTAGTATTACGGATATTACATGGTCTTTCATTTCAGCTAATGATCTATTAGTTGGTTTCTGTTATATAGCCACTTTTAGCCACGTCAATAATTCCCTTGTTAAATACACAAGACTCTAATGATATACATTTTAGCTTACTTAAGGTGCTAACGTACTAATTAAAACGTTTGCTTAGAAGATGACCTCCATTTAATAACTAACTCTGCATTTCAAGGCAAGTAATTAAATAACAGCCATGGTTTTAGCCCATATTGACACTGGTAAAGATTAGGTGTCAAGGGCTTCACAAAACGCAGACTTACTGCATTTATTTGCATGATGCATTATACTAAGTACACTTGGGTCGTTCTAAATGGCTATATGACGAGAAACTAAACTATACATCTTTGCTTGATGACTAAGTGCACAAGATGAAAGACGCTTGGCCGTGAAACATTTAGTTGCCTTTTGAGCATTTTTCTTATAGCCATACACATCTAAAAGCTGATTTAATGCAAAAAAACTATAATTGTATTATGGGAAATAAGGGTATAGTCAATAGTACTGGTTGAGCAATGCTTGGCGCAACCGTGGGACCGGCCGGCAGCACTATATCGGCGAAGGTGGGGAATATATTTCCCCTCCGTTTCGCGAGGTTTCAGTGCGAGTTAAAATAACCAAGTAGCACATGTTTGTTAGGCGGCTCAATACACTGCATTGAGTGAAGTGTATGAAGTGAAATGGGGCAATACAAGTATTCTATTCTCCAATGAGTATGCATGTATGATTTATACGTGCGTACAGAATCAGCGCACGCTATGTAAGGAAATTATTTCAAAAGGAATTTCTTGATGTTCAAGTTCCTAATCGGAGTTCGATTCATCGATTAGTAAATAAATTCCTTGAAACGGGAAGCGTTCTTGACAGGAAACATGGACAACCACGTACAGCACTCACTGAAGACTAATCTAGATTTTTCTTCTAAGAATCACTTAGAAGTCTTCCTCAGCAAACGGATATTGTCTATTCCTCTGTTGGAACTGCTATATAGCTACTGAAGCTAAGCGCTATAACTTAAACCGGGTGACCCTGCATCCAGGAGTAAATTTTGGCAATGGCTTTTGAATAGTGCTCATGACGAAGGAATTACCCTTAATCTAATTTTATTTATGGACGAATTTTGGACCCACCTAATTGGGTATGTTATTTCACAAAACAAGCAATGCTGGACATCAGAAAAAACACCTGATTTACGAGCAACCCCTGCATGATCAGAAGATAGGATTGTGGCGAGAGTAATGTGCTATCACTATTAATAGTGATATGTATGTGCAGATTATTTTGCAACTCTTTTAACCTAAATTAACTATGAGGGCAGATAGGTTCGCGATTTTTCAATAGACTCTGCAACAGTACATACAGCCCATGTCTCCTTGCATTCAAATCCTGAAATAATTGGCAATAGAGTAATTAATAACAACGTATGACCTACTCGGTCCCCCAACATAACGCCTGCGAATTTTATCTCAAGGGGGTATTAAAGGGAAAAGTGTACAAGACGAATCCACACACATTAGATGAACTAAAAATAACATTCGTGAAGAAATTTCTTACATTTCTCAGAGAGAATTGCAGAAGGTATTGGTTAATTTCATAAGCCAAGGTCAGAAATGTATGGAAAATGAAGGGAGGCACTTCTAGCCTCATCTTGCTAAATAATGGTTAGTAAATGTACCTTTAATGTTAGTAATAACTTGCTTCGCTGCGGACTTTCTCATTCCCGTTCACCGCGGTACCGGCTTGAACCACTGATCGCGGAGCAGTCCTGCGAAGAAAACCATTGTATTCTTTCCGTATATTAAGCATAAATTTTGCTTGTAAAAACTAATAAATTAAGTACTCAATTATAACGAGAGTTCGAACTTACATAATTCTTATTACTAGACATGGGTCACTAGAGCATACAATCCAAATAAGCATGGAGACTTTAATGCGTGTGTTTGAACCCAGCGTCAGGCAATGCTTCCGATGTTTTGCAAATCGGTCACGGTTTCCGACTGTTGCTCATTTTTTGCATGATGGGACGCCACAGCATTCGCATACGATCCAGAAGTTAAATAACAGTACGTAATAAATAAACCTGCATTTTTTGGACATTTACATGCGCATGTGCTCTATTTGAATACTGTTTCTGAAGGCAATCAAAACATACAAACTAAAGCACCCAAATTAATAAGCAGACAACAGCAGTACGAGTGCAAGTCCATAAGTTTCCAACCTCGCTGATAGGGATTTTGGCCTTCACAAAACTCTTATCTGATGTTATACCTTACCTGTTAAGTAAACAATTACAGCTGTAACTTCGCTCCCATATGTTCAGTTGTTCAGATTAGTTGCATGTGTAGAAGATTGTGACATGTTCTAAACGAAGTTTCGAGCTGTTATTAAGTTTTTCACAGAAGAAGAACTTACTCCAAAGGAAATGAAACAGCGATGGGACGGTGTATATGAAAAAGCATCCCCCTCATATTCTACCGTAAAAGAATGGGCCAAACTTTTTCGAATTGAAGATGAAGAGCGTGCAGGTCGGTCCTTGGAGGTGCTCACTCCTGAAGACATCGTCTTGTGGAAGGAGAAATTATGAAAGACCGGCAGCTCAAAGTTACAGAAATAGCAGCAAGGTTGGGCCTTTCTAAAACAACAGACCTTCGAATTATTCATGAACATTTAAACATGAATAAGGTTAGTGCAGGATGGGTGCCTACACTTCTTTCCTCAGTCCAAAAGCAGCAACGAGTCATCTGTTGTCAGGCGTTTTTGGAGCTCTGCCGTGGCAACGAGAGAGAAATTCTGAAAACCATTGTTACAGGAGATGAAACTGTGATTCTCTACTATGATCCCTTGTCCAAAAGAGAATCAATGGAGTGACGTAAACTGGCGAAGCACCGCCTCTAAAGGCCAAGGTCACTCAGTCAAACAAGAAGATCGTGGCCACAATCTTTTGGGACTGTGAAGGAATACTCTTCATTGATTTCAAAGAGAGGAACACCACAGTAAATGGGGAGTACTATGCCGGCCTACTGCACAGACTACGTGCTTCCATCAAAGAGAAAAGGCGAGGAAAGCTGAGTGGTGATGTGCGCCTTCTTCACGACAAAGCGCCTGTGTACACAACTCTTGTTGCAAAGGAAGCTGAGAAGAAATCAACTTCAAGGAGATCGACTATCCACCTTACAACCCAGATCTAGCTCCCAGTGTCTATTTCCTCTTCTCAAAACTGAAGAAGGACCTTCGAGGAAGGAAATTTAAGTATGATGAAGAAATGAAGGATGGTGCTTATACCCATTTTGCAGACAATACTTTTGACTATTTGGGGGGGGGGTTGAAATGATAATTCAAAGATGCGAGAAGTGTTTTGAAATAAACGGTAACGATATGAAAAGTTAAATATAGTTTTTGTCTTTGCCATATCTAGAAAATGGTTAGGCCGGAAACTTATGGATCTACCCTTATATATGTGTATGTTTTCTCTTTTTAATTGCTTTTCCTTTATATCTCAAGCAGACATCTGTCAAGGAATTCGTCGAATACTGAAATCGATGAAAGTTGACACTTTCACATAAACATGTCTGTTCAGAAAGTAAAACCCACGCCGATTTGCATGTGTGCCCCACTTACGTGCAGTCAAGCTGATTATATAATACCTTTCTTGTTTGATCTGCAGTTAGTGGCTGGTTTACACCATCGCCTATAACGGTGTGGATGACAATTTTCAAGTGATAGGCAATTTTAATATTTGAAAATTAACCAACTGACTCCCATTAAGTCTTTATAAGGTGTTGCCTTGTAAGTTTCAGGTTATCTTTGCGTCCTGTTGTCAAGTTTCATATACTAAGAAATATTTGATCTTGCTTTACCTACAAATGCATTCGCTGCAAACATCAGCCTATGCATATTGGACAGTTTCTGTAACTTAAGCTCTCTCGTGACAGTAGGCACAAGAAGCCAATAACTATCACAGATTGCAATAGCGCCATTTTAAACATCGTGACAGAAAAAGAGCTACAAATTAAATTATAAATAGTAAAATCAAACAGGCCAACATTACATGAAAATTATGAATAATTTGGTGTGTGCTAGTCAATTTGTATTTCGTTCAGAAAACGGCTAGCAAATAACAACTTTCCTTTACAAGGTTAACAGAAGTGGGTCACTCTTTCCCATCTCTGCGGAAATTGCTTCTTTAAAAACCTGTGAAATTTAGCAGCTGAATGTACCTAATCTTTAAGAAAAGTTATGATAATTTTTATCCTTGCAAATCTTAAACATTATTAACCATATGTCACTGTATACTTTACATAGGGACCAATATTTTCATCTTTATGCTAATAGAATTTTTTGACAATATCGGAACCAAAAACGGTTTTAATGTTTTATAGTTCTCTTTTAAGCTCTTTGTTCGTGTATTGTTTTGGCAATGCCAAATAGAAAGTTAAGCTAAAAGTACTGGTGCAAAGCAGAACAACTTTGGGTGTTTCCCAGCTGATGTTATTTGATGGAAATCCCAAAGAGAAATATATTCCCGGAACAAAGCAACTGGTCATTCAGGAAGTAAAAGTATTCATGGATACAATGTACACTGGCATGCTTTCTTGTTAATATTATAGGAATGTCTTCTAGATAAACTCGTTTATGGCTATCTAAAATTGCCTATACATTTTTCTTGATTAAATTTGATATGGTACACAGATAATATCGAAAAATATTTATACCCTCTTATACAAGGAAGAAATAACATTAAATATCTTTCTTTCTGGTTTTTTATTATCTTGCTTTCCACCCTTACTTACTTCTCGCTTTCATCTTTCCTTTTTGCTTTCGTTTCTTTCTGCCCTTTCTTGTGCTTTTTTATTTTCATCTTTCATTCTTCTTCTTCTTTCCTTCTTTTCTTCGTTCTTCCTTTTTCTTTTTTGTCCTTTCTTTCGTACTTTTCTTCTTTTATTTTTTCCTTAATTCCCTTCCTTCTTTTTCCTTTTCTATTTCTCCCTTCCTTCTTTTCTTCCTATTTTGGTCTTTTTTCCTTCTTTCTCTCTCCTTTCTTTCTTCTCTTTCTTTCTTTTAGTACTATAGAAAGGAAAAATTGCTCACGATATTACTATTTCTTGTTCATCGCTTTTTCCATTCTGCTTCTATTTTTCGTTTTTATTTCTTCTTTTCCTCTAGTTTCTGGAAAAAGTCTGATATATAAACCTGCACATAACTTATTAATAAAAATTGAATAAACAATGTAAGCAGTAAAAGAAAGTATTGTTGTTGTTGCTATTGTTGAGCTGCTGTTTTGTGAAACGAGGGGGGAAATGTCGAATAAATAATCTATTTAAATACTATGGTTAAAGTTTCACCTATAATCACATACTTGCCTGGGCTTACTATAATGCCTAATAAGATGGAGTCAATAAATAACAGGATTTGTATTCTAAAATTCATGGAACACGAACAATCTTATTTCAGGACACAAAATGGCTTCTTGGTAATACGTCATATAGAGTACGTAACGATCAAGTGCTATGGGCCTGCGCAATAGCTATTCAAACATGGACGCTTCGTTTTTATTTATATCTTCTGAAATCTACAGAAGAATGAAAATTCAATATGAAGACATGATAGAGTATTGGGTGGAAAGGTTTAAAAACAGAAGTCATAAGTATGTCATAGATGGGTCCCAAGGTATCTGAGCGATGAATAAGCTTGCGCGGCGCACAAAACAGAACATCATACTCGTGAAATTTCTTCCGTCATGCTGTGACAGATGAGTTCTAAAGGCACCGTTATGAACCAGAGAATAAGAAACAATTGATGCAGTAAAAATGTTAGGTATTGAGACATCTGTCTTCATTGCTGATTTGACACTATGAATTTTTTTCATATTTATATCATTGAAAAAAAATTTCTGGGTCAGAAACTTGGATATAGAAAGATAACTGAGACGTTGTTAAAACCACACCAAGAAAATTTTCTTCTTGCAAGCTTACAGACAATGAACAAAGTGTCTTGCGAAACACTGTAACTGTCTAAAAATAAAGTACAAACTATTTCTGTAATTATCTTGTTAAAATCCTATTATACAAGTCTTGTTGTTTAATCACTTACTCTCGTAATTACTTAAATTTTACCCCTCCCCAGCTATTAAAAGTAAATTGTTAAAAGCAAGTACATTCGTTACATCTTTTATACATTTTAATCGGTTTTTAGTAAGGAATGGTATATGAAATCAAAACATCTACGAGTTATTCATGCTCTGCATCCAGAAAAAAATTCTAGAAAAGAAATTTAATTGAGATAGGCAACTCTTTAGAGAATTAAATAGATGACATTAGGGGATGTTCCATAGAGAGATATGCAATTAGACCACATTGGTTAAAAAGGAATACGTTGAAACACAACTTTGATTTTTATGTTTTTCGGAAACGAGATGGATGGTCTAAATTTTAAATGTTTCGCCCAGTTCTAAAAGGCAGCTTTACCGCTAGTTATTTGAAATAATGCGGAGCGAGTTTCTAACATTATAATCAGTTCTAAAAACTCGCAGTGGAACACGGGAGTGCGCCTTGCAGAAGTAAGTAAAGAAAGAGTAAATTACTGCGTCGTAGTTATAAGTCATTTTGTTTATAAAATATTGTCATGTTAGTTTTTTAACTGCTCGCTAAGTTGCACATTATCATACTATCATATTATCGGCCATTTCACGCCCTGAATAGAATGGGACGCTGATGACCTGAGATGTTAAAGAGGTCCGTAAATACGAGTAATCCAAATCAACTTCGAGGCAAGGTACAATGACTAGCAATCAGGTCATGAATTCGCGATAAAGTGCGAATAAATTTAATCACTTAGTAAAAATATTATTTCGTTCCGATCTGTAAAAGAGAATGTAATATTTATGTTTATATGTTGCCTGTATATTCATAATTTCAATTTTCATTGGAAACGATATAGGATTTTGGTGTTTATCATGACAGACAATATAAAATTTATTTTTACAGGACTTTAGTTATAATTGCTTGCAATAATTTGTTAAATATATCTGAATGTCGTTCTCTGAAGTTGGTCAGACTCTATAGCAAAGTTTTTTTGTGTATAAACGTTATTATAAATCAAGTGGTCGTATGAAATTTCCTGACCACAGCCTTCTTTCAAATTAGAGATACTGTGCATAAATTTGAATATACAGTGCACCAAAAGCCGAACGAAAACATGCCGTTTACAGTTGAAAAGTTAAGACTGAATTGTTTTTAACTAAAACTCCGCAATTAACGTATTTTCTGTTTAGATTTCTATAAAATAAATGTATTTCTTTGCGGGACAGATAAGTTATAAGGATTTTAAAATCATGTATTCTAATTTAAAATTCAAAGAAATGCATTATTCCAGTCAATTATTGTTACACTTTCTCCACCAGTATTTCTATGTTGTTCTTTTTAGAATAAAAAAGTCTAAAGACAATAGATGGTATGTTTGAAAATTTTCTGGCTTAAGAGATAACAGTGAAAATATAATTTAGTTTACTAATCAGTGTTTATTATTTTTCCTTTTTAATGTTTACTGGATTACTAATATTTGCGCATGCTCAAATTTCTTGTTATTAATATTAATAAAAATGTAAATACTAAACTATCATACGAAACAAATTAAACATAAGGTTCTATACAATTAGCGCAAAAGTAGTTATTTTATCAATAATAAACTAATAATGAAGCTAACTCCAGCAAAATACGAGATTTTAGTGAAAAAAAGGGGAGAGTTTTGCTAACCGCTTTCGTAAACAAAAGTAAACATCAAGAGTAACAGCGAAGGAAAACAGAAGAAGATCGACAGGTCTGTGAAAGTGAAGCTCGCGGCGTAAGATTGACAAATGAAGGTTGTATTAAGGCCGCATTCTATTGTAGGTTGTATAGAAGTCTTCCGCTTACATTCCCGCGATGCAACGCCGCCAAAATATTGTGAAATTTACCGTAATAAGACACAAAGTAAGTTACATAAACTGGTGTTACGTAGGGAGCTACCGTGAGTTTGGATTTTGTTTCCCTGACACCCTGTCAATCAAACTAGCTTTACTTTCTTCCATTTCTTTACGTTTGGTATTGCCTTTCTATATTTCTTACCCGAAAGACGAAGTTTACTTATAAAAAATAAAGAAAGATATAAATGTTAGCTGCAAAGACATACAGTAACACAAAACATGGTGCAATATAATATAAATAACAAAGAACGAGAAAGGGAAGAGAATAACAGTAAATGAAGAAACAAAAGAATATATGCAAGGGAAGTAGAAGAAACTGGAAGAAAATACAAGAGAGGAGATAAAAAGATAAAGTAAAGCGAAATGAATGGATAGTAAAATTAATAACGAAAGAAAAGAAAGAGAAAGTGATGTAGAGAAGAACATAGAAATGGCACAATATAAGAAACAAAGAGGGAAAGGAATAGAATAAACAAATGAAAAGAATAAGAAATAGAGAAGTATACCAAAAGAGAGCATGGTAGGATAAAGAAAAGAAAAGCATAGTTTGAATGCAAGAAATAAAGAAAAGGAACGGTAATAGAATTGAAGAGAAAGAGAATAAAGACAAAGCAAAGGTAAGAAGCATTCGAATATCTATGAAAGAGGTGAACCAAGAAAAATTAAAGGAGGAAAAACGAAAAATAAACCGAAAAGAACGAAAGTAAAGAGGGAAAATGAGATATAGAGAAAAATCATAAAAATAATAGAACATATGAAATATAGAAAGGATGAAATGAATAATAATAATAATAATAATAATAATAAACAAGAGAAAAAGTAAAAGAAATAACAGAAGAAAAGAAAAAATAGTAAAATTCCATGGTACAAGAAAGGAAAGAAAATAAAATGAAGACAAAAAAAAATAGTTTGAATGTAAGAAATAAATGAAAAAAAAGTAAATAAACAAGTGGTGAATAATAACAAAGCAGAATTTAAAAAACAATGGAATATCTAAAATAGATGAACAGAGGAGAGTAACAAGGAGATAAAATCGGCGCAAAGCAGAAGAGAAACAAGCGAATATAAACAAGAGAAGAAAGTGCTTTAAAGAAAGACCATCACTTTAGAGAACAAAAATGGAAATGAAAAATAAGAGGAAACGTAAGACGAAAAGGGTAAATGATAGGCTTATAAAGTAAATTAAATAAAAGAGAAAGGAAACAAAAAAATAATGCCGTGAGGAAATAGAGAAGACAAAAACGATAAAATAGCGAGTAAAATTCATTCGAATTGCAGAACAATGAAGAGTAAAAGAAAGAAACAAGAATATCTTGAAAAAGGGAGAAAATAAACGGTACGAAAGTAAAAAAATATGTGAAGGAATATTAAAAATCACTCAAAAGGAGGAAGGGAGAGAAGACCCGCCTTCCTGTATGTAATGTCACGCCGCGTGAGCCCTACAGCCAGCAATCAGCTGCAGAAACACCCTAATGGCTGCCTGCAGCACGCGCGTGCTCTGGTGCGTGATCGGCCGTGTTTACGGAACAGTAATGTGTTTCTGATTCCACTCTTCTTATCATTCTTCACAACAGCCTGCACAAGGTAAGATAGAGCAGTCTTATCTCATCCTGAGTTTCTCTCTGATGGATAAAACATTCCTTTCGTAACAGAACGCACTAGCTGTATGCAACAAGAGAACAAACGTTCATTTCAATAGTTTGTACTTTTAGCACATTTTATTAAAATTTGTAATTATTTTGAAAAGAAAACGCTATAATACATTTAAACACGATTTTGATATGTTAACAAATAAAAATAATTCAAATAACTTAAACAATTTGCAATTATTTTGAAAAAAAAAACGCTTTAATACATTTAAACTCGATTTTAATATGTTAAAAATAAAAATAATCCAAATAGCTTAAACATTTTGTAATCATTGTCAAAAAAAAAATAAACACTTTAATACATTTAAACTCCATTTTAATGTGTTAAAAATAAAAATAATTCAAATAGCTTAAACATTTTGTAATCATTTTGAAAAAAAAACGCTTTAATACATTTAAACTGCATTTTAATATATTAAAAATAAAAATAATCCAAATAGCTTAAACATTTTGTAATCATTTTGAAAAAAAAAACGCTTTAATACATTTAAACTCGATTTTAATGTGTTAAAAATAAAAATAATTCAAATAGCTTAAACATTTTGCAACTATTTTGAAAAAAAAAACGCTTTAATACATTTAAACTGCATTTTAATATGTTAGAAATAAAAATAATCCAAATAGTTTAAACATTTTGTAATCATTTTGAAAAAAAAAACACTTTAATACATTTAAACTCGATTTTAATGCGTTACAAATAAAAATAATTCAAATAGCTTAAACATTTTGCAATTATTTTGAAAAAAAAAGCGCTTTAATAGATTTAAAGTCGATTTTAATATGTTAAAAAATAAAAATAATTCAAATAACATATACATTTTGTAACTATTTTGAAAAGAAAACGCTTTAATACATTTAAACTCCATTTTAATGTGCTAAAAATAAAAATAATCCAAATAGCTTAAACATTTTGCAACTATTTTGAAGAAAAAAAAAACGCTTTAATACATTTAAACTCGATTTTAATATGTTAAAAATGAAAATAGTTCAAATAGCTTAAACATTTTGTAATCATTTTGAAAAAAAAATGCTTTAATACATTTAAACTGCATTTTAATATGTTAAAAATAAAAATAATCCAAATAGCTTAAACATTTTGCAACTATTTTGAAAAAAAAAAAGGCTTTATACATTTAAACTCGATTTTAATGTGTTAAAAATAAAAATAATTCCAATAGCTTTAACATTTTGTAATCATTTAGAAAAAAGCATGCTTTAATACATTTAAACTCCATTTTATTACGTTAAAAATAAAAAAAATCCAAATTGCTTAAACATTTTGAGCGATAACGTTGTGATTTGATTTATTCTATGTTACATACGTTTTAACATGTAGAAGGTGTGATCCACAAGTTTCCGGATCGACTATGTGAAATAAGTCATAGAATAAAAATAAAGGTATCACTGAACATTATATTCTAGTTCTACTCTCTCATTTCCACGGCATTGATTCAAAACCATTGACAACAATCCACGCGCACTTGCATTTAACTGCTTAAAGAATTCTTACTCTGATTTTATGCACATGCAAATACTGATGAAGGATACAAAGCACAGTCGTTTTAGAGAGCCCCAACCTTGCAGCTATTAGATTTCCTCTTTCACAAAGGAGGTTTTTTCCTGTGTCAACGCATGTACCGACCTATCTTCATGTGAGTATCTTCAAAGCCCTCTCTCCAAAACGAAATCAATTTTATCAATCCTTAACATTGGAATTTGAAGGGGAAACTTCCCCATGCCCACCGTCAAGACGTTGTTTAATATCGCTGGGTGAAAATACTTATTTAATTAAAATTAATCACTGCTCTGTATTCAGTCTTGAACATCGTGTTGTACACTTTTGACTTCAAATAGCTTCTCCAAGCAAATAAATGCTATGACCGGAAATAAAATGTAATGTTTACGCTCCTGAAACAGCAAGAATATTGAAACAACGAAGTATTGCCTTATCTGCCAGGCTAGAAACTATGGATCGCACCTCTTACCTTATTATTTATTTATTTTTATGCTATGTTGTTTTTTCGAATAATTTAGTCTTTTTTTTTTTTGCAAAAATTTGATAAAGAGAGCAGCTTTTAATGCTACATATTAAATATAAGTCAATCTTTAACATCTATTATACTTAAATTATTAATCTATTCCTTGAAAAACGATAAAAATACTTATGATTCGTAAGTCACTCATTATTCATGGCGACTATTTTTTTTTTCCCCTCTCGCAAGCAAGGGAAAACAAGAAAAATCTAAGATATACGATTGAAAGTGTACACAATGTACTTTCGAGAGAAGCCACCCGATAGTGTATGAGAACAGATCTGCGTGCCTCAGAACGTCCCGAAATTCAATGGACGAGCGACAGTGGTCAGAAATAGAGGTCAACAAAGTGTGTATGTGAAAATGGCATTTCACCGCAGCAGGAATGCACAAGAATGCCACACAGAGCTACGGAAAGCACTGGGTGCGCGTGTCCTGTCCTATCGAATAGTGGCGAGGTGAATAGAGGCTTAAAAAAGGAGCAGGAGCAGAATATAGACTGCCGATCTGCCGCGCAGTGGGTGTCCTGTGTCCGTGGACAATGGTGCAACAGCACTTACGCGATAATAGGCGTTGGACACTTGTGGAATTAGAAGAGAAAATAGGAATACTGTCAAAAACGGTGCACCAAATTTTACGGGAGGATCCGAACATGCGGAAAATGAGTGCAAAACGGGTGCCACATTAAATGAGGTACAGAAGTGGACTCGCTACGAAACATGTCGCATCAATCTGGCGTCACCCTGGGTCACCACGCAAACACAAGTTTCGCCAAACTCCTTCACCAACAAAAGTCATGGTCACTCTGGCATATGGCAGTCAAGGTGTTCTTGTGTGTCATCAAGTGTGTGAGGGGGCCAGTATTACAGTTTTTTTTTTTTTTGTGTCACATTTGTGACGTGCCGTACATATCAAACGATCAGAATTTTTGAAAAATGCCACAATTCTTCATGATAACGCGACAGCTCACACAGATGATAGTGTCAATTGTTGGTGCGGATAGGCGTGCTTCCACACCTTCCATATAGCCCGATCTCAGTCCCTGTGATTATGATATTAAATTATTGCGGACCTTTTGATAGCATTTAGACGCGAGGTGGTTCACGTTAGCAACTCACATGCAGCAGATGCCACTCAGCGCCGTCCTCGTTGGTGGCAACGAACCGTCGATGTACTTGGAGACCACTTCGAAGGCACTAAACCCCGTGAATTGCCTGGAAAACGAAGTAAGTATTTGTTCAAGTCATAACAGACTAATGTTGTCCGTGTTTTGCTTCTGCCCTATGGGAATCACATACTTTCAATCGTTTATCTTAGATTTTTCCCTTGAAAGTAGTTGCCATGACTTATGATGTATCCCTCGTATATTGTAACACCAAGTATTGTAATTTTAGCTTTACCTACAAGATGTTCCACGCTATTGACTAAGTTCCATCTGTGAGATGATCTAAAAGTCTTATTTTACCTAATTGTTCATCATAATCTCCTTGAATAACTAACGCACTTCTTCCAGCTGTGCTATATCATTTCTATACCTTCTCTGAAACGCTCTTCGAGACATAAAGAGTTGGTATACAGTCCTACCTCCATTTGAATTTAATTTGAAATAATGCTGAGCATCTATCACACAGTTTTTGTATAAAAATATACGATATATGCCATTCACAGCTCTTCTGGCTCTTGATAAATGTTGATTGAATATTCTCTTTGCAGCTACCTACCAAGTTTGTGTTAGACTTTTATTTTTAATAGTGTTTAACGCCATATTTACCACAGACAGTGGGTACTGCAGATATCTAAGAGAAATGACACCTTGGGATATGATTTTTTTTTTAAAAAAAGGAAACTTTCAGGTCTAAGTATAGGGTACATCTTCGGTATTTGCCATTTATGATCACTGAGGAAAACCTGGAGACGGTTCTGGCGAGAATCGCCGCTACGTGCCTTGATGTGCTCACGGAATTATTAATCGCCAGTGTGTGCTATGCCTACTTGTTTTTGTGACAATCTTCCAAGGCCACCGCCATGCTCATGTTCACAGTATTGTCTGTTTCATTTAAATTTTGCTTATCATAAGGCACAGCACATTCCTTAAAAATCTGCTGATTCATCTTGTATTCGGTACGCTCCAATTTCCTGATGAATCAGCATTTATCACTTCAACAGCTGTTGTGACGTTATGCAACAATGTATCAACGCAACCTTTGAACTTATCGGGCATTCTTGTGCCATGAAATAAACCAATTAAACCAAACTACAAATAGAGATGTACTAAAACATTTAAAGTTCTAAAACCTTTATTTTTTAATGATGTTTAACGCCCGTTTTTACTACTGAGGCACCACATGCGGTGAACACTGATGATACATGAGATGAAATAATAAATTGAGAAAGGTTTTTTTTTTTTTTTTTTTTTTTTTTTTGAAGGAAGGAAATGTTTCAGGCCTAAGGGTACCTCCCCGGCATTTGTCATTTATGAGGATTGAGGAAAATCTGGAAAAAAAAAAAAAAAAACTCAGTCAGGGAGGACGGTCCTGGTGGGATTCGAACCACAGCCCTGCCGCTCAGGAGTTCGCGCCTTAACGACCTCGGCCACCCGTGGCAGTCCAAAGGCTATTACATATGTTTTCAAGTATTTTTTAAAAACAGAATGCCTATTCTGAATTTTAATATAGTCTTTGCTTTCGTCTTTAAAACGCCAGTCATATAAATTATGGTCAGCCAAGCTGTTGTAATTAAAATAAAATTTAATAGATTATGTGTTCTCATAGAAAATGAATCAAATGTTTGAAAGAAAGGACATGTAATGGTGGTGAGTTAAAAAAGGACCGTAGGTGCATAAATATTTAAATAGACCATATAGATGCTAGAGAGAAAAATAAAAATTGTAACGCTGGCACTGCATAAACTAAGCGAATTCCTCACTAAGTCGAATTTGTGAAGGCAGAGTAAACAATGTGATGAAAAAATAGTAACTGAAGATATACATATGTATTTGATAAAATCATAACTTTCAGGCTTTAAAATATATTATTTTCCTGTATTATTATTAGTATTATCATTATTATTATTATTATTATTACTATTATTATTATTATTATTATTATTATATTTACGTGTTATATTGTTAGCTTAACGTTTCCAAATGCACTCACTGTATAACAACTAAAACGGAATGCGAATAACATTTACGTGGGTTCAAACCCGGTCAGGATCCATGAATTTTTTCGAGCGTAAAAATCGAAAGTATGGCTTCCTTCGGAAGGGAAGTAAAGCAGTGGGTCCCGTGTCGTACATTTACGGCACGATAAAGAACCTCAAGTCTGAAAGAAGAGGCCTCTGAGCAAAATTTGTCGGCAGTTTCACGCCCTGAATTGAATGGAACGCCGATGATCTGAGCTGTTTAAGAGCGTCCTTAAATAAACCAAGTCAACAAATCTTTGGAGAAATTATTCTGGTGCTCATAAAGTATTCATTGGCAGATAAAAGTAATAAGAACAATAAAAGGGATTTAAAATAATATTTATTGTAACATCATTTTATAGAACTGAGACATTTGACTATGTCTTTGAATTTTATTCAAAGAAACAACGCTTATTTCCAAAGTGTGTTTTCAAAACATAAAACAAACCTTAATTTTGTGCCGTCTTTTTGAGTAAGCTTCTATAGCTTTCGGTAGATGAGGTCCAAATTGCTTCACTTTAACTTAACAGTTAAACTTAGACGTGAAAATAGAATCTTCAATAAAACATCCACCTTATTCATTACCACAAAAGTTACACGCTTTCTTGTAACTTAACAGTTAACACTACGACTGTCAACTTTTCCCTGATAAACAGTGAGGAAACCACCTAATTTCAAACAAAAGTGCGAAAACAACCTCTAATCAGTTGGCGTGGCGTCAATAACCTCTCAACATCTGGTTCCTAAGAAAAAAGAGAATGCTGAGTCCTGGCCATAGGCCGTCTTCCTGCTGACCCAAGAGAACGCAGAAATAAGAAGGAAAAAGGCTAATCTATCTTGGAGGAAGACAAGTATAAGTCCTAGGAAATCTTTGCTGGTCCTTAAAGGTATAAGTTTAAAGGGTAAAATTTTCGGGCTAGCCCATGAGCCTCCCTCGATAACGGAGGACCCGCGTGTTACCGCTACTACAACAGAGAGGCAATGCGCTTATTGCGTAAGATACAATTAAGAACTAGTTGGTTATACATTGCTGTTTTTGTTTTAAAAGTTGTCCAGGAGAAGAGAAAATAGTAAATAATTATGGCATTTCTTTTGGGGAGGCCGGCCTCATATTATGACCCTTATTGACGGGCAGCCCTTGGGTAAACCCTTGAGCACGGCTGAAGTACCAAAAATGACTTCTCCGTTCCAGCCAATCCAATTATTAGAATAAAACAATTTAAAGGTAATATTAAAACAATGACTCACAATAAGTACATTTGCAATATATGTGACATTTTTAGAAACTGACACTAGTGATCTTGTTTCGGTTGGATTGTAATAAACATCTACTATAATGATTGTTTTAGACTTAGTTATATGAGGGTCACTTTTTAAGTTTTTACAAATGACCACTTGGTGACGCTATTGAGATGTCATCACTATTTTCGTAACAATTGACATTTGTTATTGTGAAAACAATTGCAGCTTAGAAATTGATCTTGTAGTTTGTTTAAAGTGAGCGTTTAAACAAGTAATTTTGCGAGAAAAAAAATGGAAATTTCACGTGAAGGTTTTTGTTGGATTATTTTTTAAGATTTTAATAAAGGCCTAATTCAACATCAATGCATAGAATCACTTCGTTCAACTTTTGGTAATGAAGCACTAGCAGAAAAGACTGTTTACAATTGGTTTGCAGAATTTCGTCGTGTTCATGCATCCGTCAGTGATGAATTTCATGAAGGTCGACCAAAATCGACTGTCATTTCAAAAAACGTCGATGTTGTGTGCAACATGATTGAAGAAGATTGGCATGTGACTTACAGTGAGATAGAGGTATTCTCAAGCATATCGAAGACTGCAGTGCATTCCATTTTGC
The DNA here is from genome assembly GCA_030762175.1 of Metallyticus violacea. Lineage (NCBI taxonomy): Eukaryota > Metazoa > Arthropoda > Insecta > Mantodea > Metallyticidae > Metallyticus > Metallyticus violacea. The sequence goes on along the minus strand of CM060837.1, from coordinate 31,335,095 downwards.
ATGAACATTTAGCTGTGAAAAAGATCCGATACGTTCCGCATAATTTGACCGAAGCTCAAAAAACGCACGCGTTAATTGATGTAATGAAATGCTCCAGAAATTCCACCGAGAAACTGCAAAATCCACACACAACATCATAGCAGGTGACGAAACTTGGATATATTCGCATGAAGCGGAAACTAAGCAACAACCCACTGTTTGGGTGTTCCAAGATGAACAGAATCCCACAAAAGTTGTTCGTTCACGAAGCCCTTCCAAGAAAATGATCGTTTGTTTCTTCGGTTGTACTGGACATGTCGCAACCTTCCTTTAGAGGATCAAAGAACAGATAATGCTAAATCGTATACAACAATTTGTTTGCCAGAAGTCATCGATGAAATCAGGAAAAACAACCGAAGATGTCAGTCACATCATTCTTCATCTTGACAATGTGAGCTCTCACACAGTACGTCAAACAATTGATTATTTGAAAGAGAAAAACATCGAATTAATGTTTCGTTGCCCGTATTCACCTGATTTATAGCCTAACGATTTTTTTTGTGGGCAATTTTTATCACCTCAAGAAGCTGTTGAAGCATTTATAAACCATGTTTTTGAGATTCCAACTTCAGAGTGGAAAAATGTTTTGAGAATTAGTTTGAACGAATACAAGAGTGTATAAATCTTAAAGGCAAATTCTTTTGAAAAGCAATTAAACAGTTTGTTCCAAAAAATATTTTTCTTTCCTAGTTTTTGTAAAAACTTAAAATGTAATCCTTGTATTTTGCATATATTATTATACTTATCCTATTAAAAGTTGTTGATATTGTTTGCCTGTTATTATAAACATTTTCTATTGCCAAATACTCCATTTCTATGCGTTTTAAGTCTTATTTTTGGAGAATCTATTTTAAAACATTTGTTTTTAACTTATCACTTCATTGAATCAATTAAGGTTAATGGAGTTGCCTTGTTTCAGATCTACCAAGGGCATGACGGAGCAAGCCGACAGAAGGTTCAGGTGCAGTTGTTGGGGTGGAAACGTCATGACTTTCGCTAGGGTCGGACTCCTAGCCTTCAGCTGTTTTCTGCTACTGTATTCTAATGAAGGTAAGCTTGTTTTACGTGCCAAGAAGAAGGAAAAATATGCAAGAGAAGCCTTCAAAATTAATACATGGTGTTCATTAGTTAATTAGGGGTTTGGATATTACTTTTGGGAAAGTTTAATAAGTTTTCTAACATTCTTATTATTATAAAGGTTTAATAATTTTGGAAAAAATATACCCCTTTATCAAATTGTTATTATTTCGTTGTTTTTAAGCAAACTTCTATTTAGTTCCTTTAGGAAAATGTGGGAAATTATTGATATGTTTGCAATTTATGGAAAATGATACTCACTGGGGCGCTTTTATAGTGGCTAAATGATTTAAAATGGGGGTCAGTGCCTATTTCTAACTTTTTGCGCCTAAAAAGTAATTTTTAAGATATAATATAGTTTACTTAGAAATTATTTATTTTTAAATTTGTCTCAAACACGGAACGGCACCATATTCTCGTGCAAAGTTTTCAGGCTTCAAATCAACAATGAAGCGCTAAGCATACACGACTGACTTGATATGCATCTGGTTAATTTTAACAACCGCACGTGTTGAATGCTTCAAAGACAATGCGCAATACACAGTTTAAAATTCATTTCTAGTTTTCTTCTCTGGGTGTTTAGTTTGTTGTCATATCCTTTATTGCATAGCAGTGTGGAGAGAAACGGTGTCAAAATACAAGTTTTCGAAAGTTTCTTTAATTTATTCCTGGCTGGTGGATTATAATTACCTTATTTACAACGGAAACACGTTTTACTTCGTTTTTGTAATAAATAGATAAGAACTAGGTACTTTCTTTGATTCGGTGGGCAAGCTGGTAACTAATTTTTAAGAAATAAAAAATCATTTCATTTTTTTTATTCTTTATAGTTTATAATTCAATAATAAGTTAGGCTATACAGTTATTCAAACTCAATTTGAAGGAAAATTAAATCAATTAAAACTCTTCATCCCGAATCATACTTTTAAAAGCCATCCATTCATTCAGATTTCGCATGAGAGAACATCTCACATTAAGCAAGACACGCAGGAAGGGCTAAAGAAAAGGATTTGCCGAAACAAACTCTACTGACAAAACTTCCTCGAGCTTGACCTGTGCAGGGCTTGAAAGCAGCGAATATTCCATGGAAAACGCTGCAAAATTAGATATTTCGTAAAAACCTATTCCGTTTTAGTCCATACTCAAGAAAACAAATTTGGATATTGAGTATCAGAAAACACTTGCTGCAATTAGCGAGGATATAGGAAATACTTGCATCTGGGTAGGTGTCCATGAGACAACATTATCTTTCAATTGCAAATATAATGAATGATGCGTTTTCCCCTCCACTTTTTGTAGCAACCAGAGAGATCCATAAAATCAAGAATTTTATAAATGTAATCGGAGTTGAAAAAACACGTACATGAACGGAAATAATTTTGAAATACCTTAGACTACTGCAAGGTTAATAGAAAATCTGTTGTCCTTGTCTTAGTTATAGAACAGTATAGCGCTAAGTTGAAATGTGCACATTGTTGCCAACCTCGCTCTGATTAACGGTGCCTTGCGTTGTTATGGAATATAAATGGTGCATGGTGAACAGTGAAATAATGATTAACTATTAGCAGCGTTGTTCACCTTCATCATTGTCGTCATCATCATAGCGTGTCTGCTCTGCTGTGAAACACGCGGGAGTTTTTTTATCGCCACGAGTGGCCGAGATCGTTAAAGCGCAGACTCGTGAGCACGAGGTCTAGGGTTCGATTCCCGCCAGGATTGTACTCCCTGACTGAGGTTTTTTCCAGGTTTTCCTCAGTCCCCATAAATGGCAAATGCTGGGGAAGTACCCTAAACTAAGGCCTGGAACTCTTCCTTTCTTAAAAAAAATCCTTTCCAAATTTATCATTTCATTTCATATATCACCAATGTCCATCGCAGTCGGTCCTGGTGGTGTAGTGGTAACCATACTTGCCTCCTAAACCCAAGATCGTGGGTTCGAACCCGGCCAGGATCGATGGATTTTTTCAGGCGTAAAAATCCTAAGTATGGCTTCCTTTGGAATGGAAGTAAAGACGTGGGTCCCGTGTAGTACATTTACGGCACGATAAAGAACCTCAAACCTGAAAGAGAGGCCTCTGAGCAAAATTTGTCTGCCGTTTCACGCCCTGAATTGAATGGGACGCTGATGTCCTGAGATGTTAAACAGCGTAAATAAATCAAATCAAAGTGTTCATTGCCTCAGTAATTAAAGCGGGCGTTAAGCACCATTCAAAAAAAAAAAAAAAAAAAAAGCGGGAGTTTTATGTATCATAACATAGAAAGTTTTGTCTGGTATTCAAGAAATACTCTGTACTTTGTGAACAAAAATACTTAGCTATCAGAAATATCTTTTGAACTGTGTGCCTATTTTCATAGTCATTGTTTTTCGTGTATTTCACAACTTTTTAACGAATATTGAAAATATTCTTCTATATTTTCTCATTAACTACATACTATAAGAGCGATCAGTGATTTTTATGTGCAAACCCCCGCTTGTTTGCCGCGCAATGGAAGAAGCTCGCTTGTTTACTTGTTGATCTTGATGACTGTCGCAGTCAAAGCGCAGCTGTTCCCGGAGGTGTGTTGTGTCTTAATTATATCAAGTGCATATTTCTTCGTGTTTACAATGACACAGCGTTTCTTTACGTATGATTAATATGTGTTAACTCAAATAGTGAAAGAACTATAGGATTTTTTTTTTTTTTTTTTTTGAGCCTGCAGTTCATTTATGTTACTCATGTGAATATCATATTAAAACTTTTTTTCAGAGAATTGGCCTGCGTAAACATGTAATTTTTTCAACAGGACTCTGCCACTGCTCACACTGCAAATAATTCCATAAGAGCATTTCACAATGTGTTTCTACAAGACAGAATTGTTAGTAGGTATTTGTGGCCCCCTCGGTCCGTCGATTTAACAGCATGCGATTATTATTTTTAGAGTGTATTAAAAATCCCTTTTACAATATTTCAAAATGAACTACAGTAAGTGTGGAGAATGAAAGCGGACAGTTTCAACGCCTCATTTGATAATTTGGTAAGTAATGAGCCTCTTAAATTGGTTGGTGTATTGTTTATGGTTGGTTGGTTTTGTTGTTTTACCCTCCCGCTAATTACCGAGATCCAGCTAGCCGGCTAACGAGCGACACGCTTGCCCATAGGCAAAACACACCGGCGGAAAACAAAACTGATCACATGGTATTTTCTCATTACAAAAGCAAGATAAAATGTTCTAATTTTAGAATAGTATAATTTTGATAACTTATGCTGTAGCGTTATATGACGCCATATTTCAGAATACATTAATTTAATAAATATATTAGCCTTGAATTACATTATAGTTTACAGAATAAACAATATTTGTCGAAAAATATAAAAAATATACTTTAATCGATAAGTGGGGTATCCTATTCTTACCTGAATAACACCAAATTTTCTTTATTTTCAAATAAGTCATAACTTGTCTGACGTCTGTTTTCAATTCTTCACGCGTTGTCCAAGTTTTCAAATTTCTCTAAAAATGAAAACTTTACTTTAGATTTTGTTTAAGACTACATTATCATCTAAAACAGAAAAATATGTTCAATTTTAATTTTAAGAGCTTTGAAAGTCGGCACAAGAACTACTAGTTTCGAATAACTGTGTAACCCTTCTGTATAGACCGCCACGGGTGGCCGAGGTCGTTAAGGTACGGACTCGTGAGCGGGAGGTCTGCGGTTCGAATCCCGCCAGGACCGTCCTTCTTGACTGGGGTTTTTTTCCAGGTTTTCCTCAGTCTTCATAACTGGCAAATGCCGGGGAGGTACCTAAACTTAGGCCTGGAACGCTTCCTTCCTTAAAAAAAAAAATCTTTCCCAATTTATCATTTCATCTCATGTATCATCAGTGTCCACCGCCTGTGGTGCCTCAGTAGTAAAAACGGGCGTTAAACACTATTCAAAAAAAACCTCTGTATAGAAAGGTACCCAGTTATCCGAAATTCGGGGTGCTGAATGTTAAAATAATACGTTTCCAGGCCTTGAGTCCGTGGTCTTAAAATGTTCATCACTGACTTTCTCCAAGTGAGTTGCAAAATTTTATTCCTCTAATGATATCCGCCACAGTGAGTGACGAAACGTTAGGTTGAATTGAACAATTTATGACCTCAAAGCCCGGAAACATTCCACTTTAAATGCTATGCACTTTTCAATTCGTTGAAACCAGTCACCAAAGCAATGCAGAGGTCGTTCAGACCATTGAAATACTTTGGTGTAAAAGAAAAACCTGCAAACGCTTCTTCTTGATGACTGGGGCATGTGTTAGATCAGGACTGTAGGACGGATGAAACAATAACAACACACCTGAAGTAGCCAAAAAGTCCATTGTTTTGCTGCGTGAGATAATGGAAGATGATGCAACTTTAAGGTCGTTATAAGGCACTGTTTCCAAGTCTGTGGGTAAATAAATAATGGTATACCTTTCAACATTAACAGTATGGTCACCCTGCCTACAAACAAACAGAGATAACAGCTGGAGCAACGAAATTACGGGACAAAAATCTTTTCAGCACTTGGCCTCTTTTGATCTCATCTGGATACCGGTTGTCATTTATTTTTTGGCTGATGACACAATTTTTTCGCCTATATTGAAGTCAAAAACAGAATTTCATAGGCCCCATTTGAATTTCTAAAGTGTTTTATTGCATATTACAACACGTTTGTTTCTAAATTTTTGTCAAATTATGTAAAGTTTGGAGCAAACAACTTCCCCGCCTAGGTGACTAAGGAAAAACTACAAGATTAAATCATTAAAGTTACAATGAATATAGAACACCTTGCATTTTTAAACACAATCTCCCTTACTTCAGGTACTTGTTCCATTATTTCACAAGCTCCTGAAATCCAACAGCACAAAAATATTTGGGCTGCTGTCGGGGCTATACGGAGGATGCTCGAGGACTTCCCACGTGAAATTTACAGCGTTCCATTTGTCTTGTTGTCTGTATAGGAGGTTAGTTGTCTGCAAGAGTAACATGCCTTTGTAGGAGCACTTTTGCTTCCAATGAACGGCCTTAGGAAGATTTTTCAGGATATTACGGTAACGCAGTGAGCAGAAGGCCAGAAGACTGTAAGAAACACTTTCCCGGCTAATGGCATCACTTTAAAGCATTATTTTTTTCGCAAGAGATGCAAAATGTTTCCATTGTATTGGGCACGCTTTGTTTCTGACTGGAAACGGTGCACTCATTCTGTGACATTTCGGGCTAGCATATCGTGTTCATCGTGATAGCAATTGAGACGCTGCAATATCAGACCCATTCTTTGCATTTTGTGTTGTGGGATCAGCATGCGCAACGTTAATCATCAAAAATATGAGCATGAGTAAAACTATGTTGAGAATAAAACATATAATAACTCTTATTTAACGACTCTCGTACATAAGGAACCTCCACATGTAATGTGATAGTTCATATTTACAATCTTCCTGCATCTGTTGCTGTTTTCCATTTTGTACAAGATAGAGATGAAATAAATCTTTTATCTATGAGGGTAGGTCCAAAAGTTCCCGGCCTAACCATTATAAAGATAAAAACTATATTTCCCTGTAGTTACTTTTATTGCATCTTTGAACTAACATTCAACCCCCCCCCCCAAATAGTCAGAAGTCTTGTCTGCAAATGGGCATAAACAGCATCCATCACTTCTTCGCCACACTTAAATTTCCTTCGGTACCAAGTAAAGAGGGCCAATAGAGATTTTAAGATTTTTTTTTTCAAAAATCTTTTCATGGATACAACCATAATAGCCACATTCCTGTGAAATTCCCTAAAAGGCTCTAATAGGGTAGAAAATATGACACTCGAAACCTTTGATTGTTCTAAGTACTTTTCACAGATAAATCCAAATATGAGAGCTTTGGTATCAAGAAAAAATATACCTATGTAAAAGGGACGTTTCTCACTTTGTACCACTAATTAATTGCTGCATAGTGGGGAACTATTATTGTTACGGAATAAAGTTGAGGATATTGCAAAAATTGAAGAAAAGACAATCAGAAATAATGATGCCGTTCTTCAGTGTCATGAAATACCAGCTAAAGAGAAAAACAGTTCATCCGGCGTATTCCCTCTGGCCGTCAGGAATGTTGTAACAGCGCCCGTTTGTTGCAGGCAAGTAACACTGTAGGAATCCCTGGTGTGACCTTGGGCTACTGACACTGTAAACCAGCAGACACAGTTTGGAGCAACGACCTTGTAGGCTCTTACCTACTTTTCCGGACCACCGCATTTAGCTCCAATCAAGTGAATCTAATGATGCAAACGAAACACAAAGTCTGGCGTCCTAAAAAGTTGTACATCTGGATTTTCTCGTAGTTCATTTCAGTAACCACCATACCATGCAGAAAACGTTTATTAATAAAAACCCCAGTATTTTCTGGGAAGAAGTCTAAGCTTGTGTCACAATTGTGAATTTTTAGAAACATTTTACGTACAAAAAATATATATATATGGTATATTGTTACTTCCTAGGAAACCTTGACAAATATTTTTAATGAATGATCGAGTTTATTTATTTAAATTACCATACGTGATATTATTGTTACAACCATCGCCAGGCCCAATACACAAAAACCGACATGCAGGAGCTGCGTAAACTAACCAATTTCCTCAGCAAGTAGAATAACTTTAAAAAAATATATATATGGAATCCAAATTAGGGTCCTATTAACTAACGAAATAAGTTATGGCATTATTGTGTGGTATTAACATGACTATTTCACTCATGTGACGTCATCTTAAAATCCACCAATAAAACGAAACAAAATTTTGAACTTTGACCAATCACAGCCGAATTACGAAGTGAAATTATCGACAAAAATTATCAAATGCGTTTTATCATGCAAAGTGCATTTATCTTATGGCCAGTGTAGCCAACTTTATACCTCCACTATATACTTTCAAACGGACCTGAAACCCCGATAAAAATAGATGAAACAGTCCTCACATATGTGAACGAATATGCATACCTAGGACAACAGTTGCCTTCTAAACCCAAGATCGCGGGTTCGATCCCGGCCAGGACCGATGGATTTTTTCGGGCGTAAAATCCTAAGTATGGCTTCCTTCGGAAGGAAAGTAAAACTGTGGGTTGTACATTTTAGGCACGATAAAAAACCTCAAGCCTGAAAAAAGAGGCTTCTGAGCAAAATTTGTCGGCCGTTTCACGCCCTGATTGAATGGAACGCTGATGACCTGAGATGTTAAACAGCGTCCGTAAATAAACCAAATCAAACTTAGGACAACAGATTTCCTTCCGTGATAAAATGGAAAAAGAAGTACAAAGAAGGATCTCATTAACCTGGAGAGCATTTTGAGCCCTTACGTTTATACTGTTAGCCAAACACTAACTATGAAAATCAGATTCCAGATGTTCTAAACCTGTGTACGCCCTGTATTACTATATGGGAGCCAGACATGGTCAGTAGCAGAAAAACAAATGAACAAAATTGAAATATGCCAAGAAAAATGCAACGCAAGATCCTGGGAATAACTTTAAAGAATTAATTATTTACAGTATTAGTAAATCAGTTTCTCTGACAACAGATGTCACACAAATAGCTACCAGAAGCAATTGGCAATGGGGCGGTCACGTCGCAAAAATGCAGGACAATAGGTGGACCTACAAGAACTCCATGTGAGACCCCCGGATAGGAAAAAGGACAAAAGAAGATGCACAGACCTCTTCAAGGAGCATGCAGGTCCAGATTGGTCAGGAGCAGCAAGAGGAAGAGAAAAATGGAAATCTCTCGAGAAGCAACTATTGCAGTGAGAAATGGAGTAACCAAAGTGTGTCTTAAACAGCATACGAACAACTAGCGAGAAATAGCTCACCGTGTTAGGAAAAAGAGCTTTCCCTATTTGTTTTAAGGCCTTTGCCCTTAAGGGACACAAATAAGCTACCTATCTATATCTTTACCTTGTTGCTTCTCAGCTGATAGAGCGAAGACACAGTGACGACAAAGTAATTGCGTTCTGTCCATAAAAAGACATTAAAGAAACGCATTTTCCCTCAGTATATGACAAGAACAGAACCCTGAAAACTATATAGCTCTTTTCTTATCGATCTACCTTAGAACTATTTCCATCCACCTTGAACTGACCGTTTCACCAAGGACCACAACTTTGCTACTTCCAGCATTCACTGAAAGCCCAATGTCACAAGGAATCGAGGGAAAAAGAGCTAATTAGTGATAATGTTGCAATAAATTTTCAGTTAAGGCTGATGAGACAAAGATTTAGTGTACATTAACTCACCTGCAATCATGCGACAGTGCGGTCGCAACCCGAGCCGATTTGGTCGGCTTCTTTAAACTCAACCCGAGATTACTGGCGCCGATCTCATATGACGGGTTAAAATTTGTTGCGATATTTGTGACAGCCTATGGTGGGAAAATACAATTCCTTGAAAAGTGAAAACTCTTGACTTTTCTTCATATTTTAATGAGGGTGTTCCGACTTTAACAATGGGAGTATTTAATATTTTAAAATAGAACTGTGAAATGTAAAATCCATTATTCAAACCCCAGAAGGCAATAATTAATATTTATTTTAAATATATTGTATTCATAGGCTTTCATATATGTTTGTAAATCATACGTTTTCCTATAATGTGTACTTAAAACTTGTTTGTTGGCGTATATATACATACACAAAAATTTAAACGTAACTATTTCTTTCAGGGCACATATACAATGCTAAAGATTATGAATAAACCAATCAGAGATAGAAACAACATAAAGTTAAGAAAACTGACAAAAGACAAGCGCCTAACAACATCAATAATGCTGTCTGGAACGAAACAAGAGACCAGCAGACGTACCAACGCAAGATTAACGAATTTTACATACTCTCACTTAAACATTTCCGTGGAAACCAGTTCGCGTAACCAACAGGAAGAAATTTATCGTCTATTATTGGAAGACGCGAGTTCGAATTCAGTTTGCTTACATAATTACTTCACTTGAATTAGAACGCGAGTAGAATTAAAGGGAAATATAACACGTCTTGAAACTTCGTGAAGTATTAGAGAATAAATACGCGAGAGTCGTAAAGGTAAACTAAAACTAAATATTGTTATACTTTTCAACAGACTTAGAAACATCGTCGTAATTTTGCTACACAATCATGTCTGTCTCGTGATTTGCTCTACATATTGTAACAGTACAACAATCTCTCATTACAAGAATTGTACCTTACATATTATTGAGCAACCGATGTGATGTTTAATTAGTTACATTCTTCAACCTTTTCTTCCCAGTTAATAAATCTAAAATATCCAGCTAACAATTAACAACAGAGTCTACCGGGAACCAGGAAAACGACGCAGCTGTTCCCGAAGATACGATACTGCATATGATATCTCATTGCCGGGCTAACTTAACTATCGAGAAGTAATTCACTTTTTTACCAATTATCAGTCATACATTATCATTATAACGTGGTATCAGCTCTCATCTCAAAATAGCACACCAACGTTTCGCTATATAAAACACTAGCAAACACCAACCCCACTGCATTGGCAGTTTTTTTCTCATAGTGGTATGTGAAAGTTGGAAACTGCGAGTTGTTTTAAGGTAAACGTAGCTGATGATAATAGCGTACCTTGAAGAGTTGTTGATTTGGTTTATTTCAGACGCTGTTTACTATCTGACGTCATTAGCGTCCCATTCAATTCAGGGCGTGAAATAAATTTCGCTCGGAAGTCTTTTCTTTCAGGTTTGAGGTATTTTTTCGTGCCATAAACCTACAACACGGGATCCACGACTTTATTGCCCTTCCGAAGAAACCATACTTATAATTTTTACGCCTGTAAAAAAATGCATCGGCCCTGGCCGGGTTTGAACCCGCGATCCTGGGTCTACGAGCACCTTGAAGAGTGAAGTTTTGCTGTTGATTTTTTTTTTTTTTTTGAGCAGTGTTTAACGCCCGTTTTTACTACTGAGGTAACACAGGCGGTGGACACTGATGATACATGAAATGAAATTATATATTGGGAAAGGATTTTTATTAAGGAAGGAAACGTTTCAGGCCTAAGTTTAGGGTACCTCCCCGGCATTTGCTAGTTATGAGAACTGAGGAAAACCTGGAAAAAACCTCAGTCAAGGAGGACGGTCCTGGCGGGATTCGAACCCAGACCTCCCGCTCACGAGTTCGCGCCTGAACGACCTCGGCCACCCGTAGCGGTTTGCTATAGATGATTTAATTCTGATGACAGAATATCAGCCCCCCCTCCCCCCCCCCCCCCCCCGGATTTGCGAAGCACTTGAAGAAGAGGCATTTGTTATTTCCTAGTTTTTTTTTAAAACAATACTATTGATTCATAAGAACGTTTCACAGAAATATTTCCTAATTAAGGCCCGGTTGCATAAAGCTCCAGATCGATAACTATCTATTCTATAATTGTTATTAGACAGATAACACAACCGTTTCCGAGCTAGAATTTAATCTTTTGATAATTAACTGGCACTAACCAGTTGCAGAGTATAAAGTGCAAATGAAAAGCATTCATTTCAGATCCAAAAAGTACAAACATTAATCTCAGATAGTTAACATAACAGACAATTATTTTCTGAATAGTATTTACATACCATGAACAACAAACCTGATTTTGTTACACGCATATTATGGACAGATGAGATAGCTTTTTAATACACACAATAGTCATATTTGGCGTGAAACTAATCCTAAAACTGTAGAGAATCTCTGCAATCAATGGGAGTTTTCTGCAAATATTTGGATTGTATTTGTTAATAATCTAGTGGGGTCATATATTATGCTTGCACGATTGAATGAACCTTTTTTGGCATTTTTCTCGCAGAAATGCTTTCGGAGTTACTTGAAGATGTCCCGACTAATATTTGGAAAAACATGATCTTCCAACACGGCGGTGTACCCGCACATTTTGGCTTAAATTGTCGAAATTATTTAAATGAACATTTTCCGAATCGTTGGATAGGGCAAGCAGATGCAGTTACTTGGCCGGCACGTGTACTATTTTGAACTATGGTTTGTTAAAATCTATTTCCTTAATATCTGGCATACTGTATAACCATAGAAAGTAAATAAAGTAACTTTCCAACATTTTTCTTTCTTGCCACTATAAAATGAAAACTAAGCAGTTTTGACATTACTATATTATGAAAAAAAAAATATTGTCAAGGCCTTTATCATATCAGAAAATTAGAAATAGTTATACTAATAGATACTGTTGATAAAGAAAGCATTCCTTATGTTTAGTGAAATAGTAGAAAATATACCAATAAACTGTAAAAAATACTTTAAGCAAACAACTATATTTTTAACATTTAAATAATGTTAACAGAACAATAAAGACTTCTTATGCGTACATTTTTACCTTAAGTTGCCTCTACACGTTTTTCACAACTTTTTATAATACTTTATTCTACGTTTCCTCTGCTGCAATAATAAGCAAAACGTTTACTTACCCCTTACAATTTCAGATACTTCTGTAATTTTTATGTCCTGGACATTTCTACAGAAACCCCCTATAGTAACGACCAGATAACTATTCACCGATACAAAACGTTATTGCTCTAAGCTGATCAAGTCCTTTTTGGCCTCTTTTAATTCTTTTTTATCTTCTTGTTTTTACAAAAAAGGCAGATGTCCAAAAATTATTCATAAAAAACGTGAAAATTACTGTTAAATTATAAACTTGGAAACTATTTTTTCCTCGCTTCTTTTGTAGATTAGTGATATAATTAATGTTAACGTCTTTGAATAATTTTATTTAAAATTGATTACTTATCTTTTAACGGCAAGATCACAGCAGCCTAAAAAAGCTTTTTAATTAGTAGAACATATTCCCTGTTATCCGCTTTATGTGCTGCGGGATCAGATCGTCACTTGCTTTCTCTCGAACGTTCTAGAATGCCCCACACACGCCAGCAGTGGCATGTCATTCTGTTTTTGTAGTCCGTATTGCCCAACTGGTCTGGACATGTAGAGAAATTTACGTGTGTGGCTGAGTGAAACAACAGATTAACTGGAAATACAATGTACACACCTGAATTTATTATAATTAAAGTGAAGTGAAGCAGATAGTTCGTGACAGCATAAAGTCGGGTTACTAGTTTGTCCTTTTTGTGCTAATTGCGTGCTCTATCCTAGAGTACAAGGAAAAAAGGAGTTATGGAGGAGAAATTTGAGGTTTGAAAACTATTATTTAACACAAATTTTTAACAAAAAGAGAAAGGAATGCATTACAGAACTATTAGTAGCAGTATGTGTGTATTAATTTCAAGATATGAAGGTAAGTCCATAAGTCCATAAGTTTCCGGCCTAACCATTTTCTAGGTATGATAAAGGCAAAAAAACTATATTTTACTTTTCAATATAGTTATCCTTTATTACAATACACTTCTCATATCTTTGAATTAACATTTCAATCCCCTTCCCACAAAAATAGTCAGAAGTCTTGTCTGCAAAAGGGGCATTAACAGCATCCATCACTTCTTCGTCACACTTAAATTTCCTTCCTCAAAGATCCTTCATGAGTTTTGAGAACAGGAAATAGTCATGGGGAGCTAGATCTGGGCTGTAGGGTGTATGGTCGATCTCCTTGAAGTCACATTTCTTCACAACTTCCTTTGCAACAAGAGCTGTATGCACAGGCGCGTTGTCGTGAAGAAGGCGCACACCACCACTCAGCTTTCCTCGCCTTTTCTCTTTGATGGAAGCACGTGGTACAGTAGGCCAGCATAGTACTCCCCATTTACTGTGGTGTTCCTCTCCTTGAAGTCAATGAAGATTATTCCTTCGCAGTCCCATAAGATTGTAGCCATAATCTTCTTGGTTGACTGAGTAATCTTGGTCTTTAGAGGTGGTGCTTCGCCAGGTTTACGCCCCTCCATTGATTCTCTTTCGGACAAGGGATCATAGTAGAGGACCATAGTTTCATCTACTGTAACAATAGTTTGCAGAACTTCTCTCTCGTTACCACGGCAGAGCTCCAAAAATGCCTGACAACAGATGACTCATTGCTACTTTTGGACTGAGGAAAGAAGTCTAGGTACCCATCTTGCACTAATCTTATTCATGTTTAAATATTCGTGAATAATTTTAAGGACTGTTGTTTTAGAAAGGCCCAACCATGCTGCTATTTCTGTAACTCCGAGCCGCCGGTCTTTCATAATTTCTGCTTCCACAAGAGCGAATATGTACCTATTTCAAAAACAAAGTATTTTCGACAGAACTTGTCGATGACCCTTTGGAATCTGTAGGATAAAATTTGTCTTTACAGAAAACACTATATTTGCTTTATTACAATAATCTCAAAGAAAAAGGCTTAGAAAGTGAGTTTTGTGTAGTGTTCATTTTTTTACATTAAATTAACAAAAAAACGAAATAAATCAACTATTTCACGATTTCACATATATCTTCGGTGCCATTTGGTAATAGCTGCCTACTAACGGAACAATTGACTATTGCTAATGGAGTGCGTCTGCCAGGGAGTATTGATTGCTACTTCAAATGTAATACCTAAACTACAAACTATATGACCAAATCAACAGCACGAAATATTTTAATAGCAAACTAACCTTCAGGAAACATGTTGAATTCATATCAGAGGAATGTATTAAGGATATTCTCGCTTTCTAAGTCACCAAACACTTGGGGTCTCAAAAACGAAGCGCTAAAGACAATAGACAGGAGGAATTCTACTAATTTACTTGGAACGCCAGTTTGGAGAAGGGTCCTAGACATGCTACAGAAATAGGCTAACTAGAATTCAAAGACAGATCAATATTAAAATTGCAAAGGCTTACCGGGCAGTATCAAACGAAGCACTCTGCGTTATTACTGGAATAAACCTACCCTCATCAAAATGGGAAGACAGCAAGTTACTACAACTATACAGGGTGTCCAGAAATTAAGTATAGATTTTGTTGAAATAGTGACTGAATAGTTGATGTACATATGAATGGTATCTGTTTATCACATGTTACATCCAACATGAGCACCAATCACGTTACGACACACCTCCCATCTGTCGACTGTGGCACGAAAGACGTTTTGGAGCATTCGTGGTTGCAGCAGGTTGTCTAATGCGGTCTCGGAGCTCCGCTCCCTTGATTAATCCCCACACGAAGTCCATTGATATGAGGTCAGGAGAACGCTTCGCTCAGAACGCCGTCAGTTCTGCGCGCCCAGGAAACACGGCATTTAAAAAGTACGAGCATCCATGACACAACTGCATGGTGCTCCATCCTGCTGGAAGTATTCCGTTTTCACACGTTTATCCTGGACAAGCTGTGGTAGCAAAAATGTCGCTTTTTTGTTGATTTGGTTTATTTACGGACGCTCTTTAACATCTCAGGTCACCAGGGTCCCATTCAATTCAGGGCGTGAAACGGCCTACAAATTTTACTCAGAGACCTCTTCTTTCAGGCTTGAGGTTCTTTTTCATGCCGTAAATGTACGACACGGGACCCACGGCTTTACTTCCCTTTCGAAGGAAGCCATACCTAGGATTTTTACACCCGAAAAAATCCATCGATCCTGGCCGGGTTTGAACCGGCGATCTTGGGCTTAGAAGGCAAGTATGGTTACCACTACACCACCTGGACCGACAAAAAATGTTGCAGTATATCCAGGTACATTATCCCATTAATGGTGTTGTCGACGTCAATGGTTGTTCCCACCCACACATTGGCTTTGGCAGAGTCTCGCTGGAATTCCAAGTGCTCCACTGGCTGATAGTAAGCCCAAATTATGTCTGTTAACTTTTAAACAAATATGGAAGGTTGTGTCGTCGCTAAATAAGGCATCTTCATTTGCTGCAACCAAACCATGCACATGCTAACCCGCTCTGCCAAATCCTCGTCATGTAAACGGTGCAGTTTTTTCTTCAGCGTGTAACGCTACAACTTTCACGTGGAGCTGTTCAGTTCCCATGACAAACTCTGCACCGATGTTGGACTGCTTTCAATAGCTGTCCTTATGACTCCAATTCTGTCATCAGAGGTTGATGGACGACCTTGTCCGGGCTCACTCTTAACAGTTCCAGTGCGCTTGAATTTGTTCACCAACCGTTTCATTGTTTTGTCTGTAGGTCCGAGTTTATGCAATCGTCGACGAACTTTAGTCTGAATCTCACTACAAAGCGACCCTTGCAAACTTCAAAATGTCATTGACAGGGATTAAAAGTCAAATACCATAGAAAAATACTTCCAAAAACAGTGAAAATATAAACGTTCGAAAATCAAAAGCGGCCAAGTGAACGATAAAACAGAAAATTTTACGAGGGACTGTATAAACACGACAATCTGTTGTCATCACACACGAAGTAACTATGTCGGTCCTGGTGGTGTAGTGGTAGCCATATTGCCTTCTAAACCCAAGGTCGCGGTTCAAACCCGGCCAGGATCGATGGATTTTTTCGGGAGTAAAAATCCCAAGTATGGCTTCCTTCGGAAGGGAAGTAAAGCCTTGGGTCCCGTGTCGTACATTTACAGCACGAAAAAGAACCTCAAGCCTGAAGGAAGAGGCCTCTGAGCAAAATTTGTCAGCCGTTTCACGCCCTGAATAGAATGGGACGCTGATGACCTGTGATGTTAGAGAGCGTCCGTAAATAAATGAATAAAAAAAAAAAAAACCGAAGTAACTATGGAACAATCGCTTCCGCGTTTGTTATATCAAAGGTCCTAGGGACTCAACGTTAACGATACGTCAATAGCTCCTTGTGGGTCTCGACATACGTTGGCCGTTCTTTAGCTTACGAAATGGAACTGGTCATGAAGTATATCTGGCCCGCCTTATATGTAAACATTTTTGGGACATGCTTCTTTTTTGCAAGGCTGAAATGGAGAGTGACAAAAGCGGTTTCTCTTTCACGTATATGTAAGGTTCAGGGGCCGTCCTCATTTGCAACTACTTTGCAAACAATCACTTTCACCAGGCTGAAATTTTGAAGGCCCCGACTTGCGGTTTAACGGAATATCCGCTGTGCTTATAAATTCGTTAATCAAGGCAGAAAAGAAAGGAAAATAAACATTTCGTTAAAGTAAATCAGTTAAGTTACTTACCTGTCAATTATGTGAAAAGATTATTACTAATGCAGTGAGGCTGTGCGAGACTACTAAGTGGGGAAATGCTGCCGCAGTAACCAGGAAAAGCGGAATAGGCTCCATTCACAATGAAAAGTAAACATAACGTAAAAGCTAGATGCTATGTATTGTAATGGAACCATTCACCATAAATCATGTAAATATGAAAATAGACGTAAACTTAGAAGCTTGCAAGGTCCAAGGTTTTGCGTCTACGTCTAACTTAAACTCAAGAAATCAGTCATTCAAAACACAGCTTCTCTATAGAGTTCTATGGTGCAATTTACCTATACATGGAGCACGGAAATCAAAGGCAACTCTTGTCCCGAGCGACGGCGGAGAGAGCCGGAGGTAGTGAGAAAATGAGGCTTTCAAGCGAATAGTACCACGTACAGAATTATCTATAAATTTGTGTTTATGATTTCTTTTCTATTGCAATCGAAGGAGATTTGCTACTATTATAGTAACTTACCTGTCCCTATCAATGTATATTTACGAAAAGGAGGTGAGCGTAGGCCGTCAGGCCGTAGCGAGCCGCGCAAACCACCGGGCCCACCGGTTTCTAATAATTATCCGAGGTTAGCGTTAGGATTAGTATATATATATGAATTAATTACGAATTTGAATAAGAACCGATTTCCCACCGTTATAATATTTCATCCGCGTAACAATCCCCAATTAATTTATATATAATAGGACAACGTATAGGTTACATTATTTTTAACAAATAACATTTTCACTGTTACAAGCACCTATTGTCCTGCATTCTTGCGACGTGACCGCCCCATTGCCATTTGCTTCTGGTAGCTATTTGTGCGATGTCTGTTGTCTGAGATAACTGATTTATTAATACTACAGGTATTTTGTCCTTCAAAGTTATTCCCCGGATCTTGCGTTGCATTTTTCTTTGGCATGTTTGAATTTTGTTCTTTATTGACCATGTCTGGCACCAATATACAGGTATATACTATATACCCATACAGGTATACACAGGTTTCTAGCGTCTGGAATCTGATTTAACAGTATAAACCTTAAGGGCCCAAGATCCTCTCCAGGTTAATGAGATCCTTCTTTGTACTTCTTTTTCCATTTTATTATGAAAGGAAATTTGTTGTTCTAGGTATGTATTTTCGCTCACATATGTGAGGACTGCTCCATCTATTTTTATTTGGATTTGAGGTCCATTTGGAATTAACTGTGTCTTCAGTTTGTTTAGTGACAGCCTTGCATTTTTCCTGTACTCACATAATTATTCCTGCGTTGTTAGTAGTGCTTTCGGTGTTTTGGCGAATAAGACCACATCGTCGGCAAATCTTAGATTTGTTAATTGACTGCCGTTTATATTAATTCCAAATTTATTATGCCAGTTCATTTTCCTGAATGTATGGGAGAGATTGAATCGCCTTGGCGAACTCCTCTTTCTAGTTGGAATGGTTGTTCTTCTGTTCCTACTTTCGCGAAATTTTGACTATAGATTTTGTGTAAAATGTAAATGTACTTCGCCTCTATTCCTTGAGCTGCCAGAGCGCGTAATAGATATCCGTTATTTAGATGTAGAGTACAACACTCTAATATACTATTCTGAATTTGGATTTCTAAATTAAGGCTACTTTTTGACTCACCGTCGTATAAATGACGTTAATTCGAAGTTTAGAATAAGCAGAGTAGTAATTTCTTACAATTTCTGAATTCTGCAAAGGCTGTGGCAGAGTATAAGATGTTTCATGATTTTTTTTGATTGATTTATTTATGGACGCTCTTTAACATCTCAGGTCATCAACGTCCCATTCAACTCAGGGAGTGAAACGGCCGACAAATTTTGCTCAGAGGCCTCTC
This sequence comes from Metallyticus violacea, assembly GCA_030762175.1. NCBI lineage: Eukaryota > Metazoa > Arthropoda > Insecta > Mantodea > Metallyticidae > Metallyticus > Metallyticus violacea. The sequence continues at coordinate 31,316,058 of CM060837.1, read as the reverse complement.
TTTTTCGTGCCGTAAATGTACGACACGGGACCCACGGCTTTACTTCCCTTCCGAAGAAAGCCATACTTAGGATTTTTACGCCCGAAAAAAATCCATCGGTTCTGCCCGGGTTCGAACCCGCGATCTCGGGTTTAGGAGGCAAGTGATGTTTAATGAGTCAAGATATCGGGAGATCAATTTATATTTCCACGCAGGAACGATAACTTACTATGGATGCATACTTTATCTTGAAACAAAATCACGAGCAGATTCTGTACGCACTTAGGAATCGTAAATAAGCATCCCTTGGGGAATAGAAAACCTGAATTGACGCATATTAACACTGGACTCATTACACCGCTTAATAAATACTTTATATACTGTCACACTACATAAGAACATGTACATACCTAGAGCTAAACTCATACTGACTCCCTCTCCGGCTCCCTGACCGGCTTTCAAGTGTGGGAAAGAGACGAAAACTGCAGAGCTCTATCAACGGTGGCCACTGCACGTGGGGCGATCCTGCGAAGAAAAAAATCACCCAATAGTAGTAGTAGTAGTATTTATAATAGTTCTTATTTCAGTCAACACAATTCGTGTAAATGTTTAAATATCATTAAATATTTAATAAACTATGTTTTATGATGTGGTGCGATTTTCAGTGAATCACATGCTGGACAGTGACGTATTAACTCAGCTTTTTTTTTTTTTTTTTTTTTTTTTTTTTTTTTAATTCTGGAGAACAGCTAGTTTCGTACCTGCCAATGCAGAATGTTAAAACATCGCCTAGCCCAGTGCTCTGCGGCTCTCTATAGCCCAGAATTGACTTCTTTTACCGCGTGAAGACACTTTCGTGACGAAGTGTTATGAAAGTTGAATGAAAACCACAGAAAGACGAGTACAAGAGTTGCACCAGTTTTTACTCTCATTATTAAAGAATTAGAACGAAATTCTCTTGAGGCGTGACCTAATTTTCTATTGGCAGTAATTTGAAGCTATAATTTAATATCAGCCAACATTGTACATACAAATGTGGTAAGGAAAGTTGAGATAACAATATGGATAGATACTCCTATAAGGAAATACATACCTCCTTAATCGCAACGTAAAAAGATACGTGAAAGGAACATATTTTGAAATCCATATGTCTCCTAAAATATTTAGTACTTTTTATGGTTCTCAGAACATTAGAAAGAGGAAACTTTCTCCAGTAAACTACGTCACTCTAATTGTTCGTTGAACTGTCGTTTTGTTTAAACACGTGCTGTAAGAATCTGTTATGAAACAACTTTCTTGCTGTACTTAATTACATTTTGATCGAAATTCTACGTGTGAAGCTTATCTTGGAATTCCAATTTAATTTCTCTAGCTTTAAGGTACAAAGAATATTTTACTTATTTATTAAACTCACACATAGAAGAAGGTAAGAAATAATCAATAAAATATAAAAAAAAAAACAAATTATAAAGTCAAACTGTTAGTACTGACCATATTCATATAAAAGTCCTTCGCGCAGGAGCTGGGTAAACTAAGTGAATTCCTCACCGAGTTGTGTAACTTTTAATAGAAACCAATGTAAAATCCAAATTAGGCCTTACTAATTAATAAAACGAAATAAGTTATAGCATTACTGTGTGATATTGGGGGAACAAAATTAGAATTTTTGCAATCTATAAGTATTACAATAGAAAAATTGCATTTTTAGAATTATTATTATTATTATTATTATTATTATTATTATTATTACTATTATTATTGAGATTAAACCACAAAAATTAATGGTATACTATTAATTAAATGAAATACATGACCACTGATAGACAAAGCTATACTGTGTGGGTATTTATACATTTTTAAATGTAACCATGTTTGCCCCTTGATGTCTTTACATTCACTATAATAGAGAAAAATAATACAAAGTTACAAATTACATTGTGTATTTAAGAATATGATGTTCATATGTCTCAATAAAACAAAAACATGCTACTATTTATAAATAATTTCGATGTACTTAGCAAATATATAGAATCAGCAAAGAACAATTGAAAGTTTTATCGATTTTCGTTGGCTTTGAAATTTAATTTAATTCTTATTGTATTAAAAATATATAACGCAAGCGTTTTCTGAAGGTTATTACAAAACGTTCTTACATATAAATATAATTCTCAAACACGTATTCAATTGATATTTCACATTTGCCGTCTACACAACGATGCTTTTATTAAATATAACACATATGCTGCCTTGATTTCTCGTTTTATTTTAAAACAATATAGAAAAATTTAAACGCAAGAGCACTTTTTAAAATTCAGTTTCCAAAGTATACCTTTTCCCTAACTTTCTGAAACTATTTTTCTTGTTTATTTAAATGGTACCTACCGACTTTTGTTTTGAAGAAAAATTTAAATTGTGGGTTTTAGTTAACGCCCACTTCTAATAATCTAATTTCACTGATTTCCACAAAATAGTTTTATTGTTTTATTTCAACTGTCTATACAGAATTTCGCTAAGAAAAAACAGAATTTGATGTCGCTAGAGCGATTTTTAAATTTCGTTTTAACCCTAATCTTTAAATTTCAGTTTTCAGGTATACCCCCCTCCTAATGGCCCGATTTTCTTAGTTTTCAGTAACTATTTTAATTATTTTATTTAGATGCTTTATACCGAGTTTCATCGCGAAATATATATATTGGTGCCGCTACAGCGATCTTTAAATTTGGGTTTTAGGTAAACCCCACTCCAAATAGTTTGATTTCGCTTATTTTAGGAAACTATTTTTAATATTTTGTTTAAATGGCATATACGGAGTTTCGTTGAGAAAAAATAAAAATTGCGACCGCTAGAGCGTTAACACACACACACACATTATCGATTACTAATCTGTGACTTTTTCTAAGGGTTTTATCCTTTTCTGCTTTTCTAGTTCTTGTTATTGTAGTTAAATTATTAACAGCGTTACATTATTTTTCATTTACATTGTTTGCACCTCTGGTGTTGCTTTTAATTTGACTTATTAATTTAAATTTGCATTTGCGTGTTTTGATTTTGACTTCTTTGCCATTTATCTATTATTCTTTTACTTTTATTTCTTACTTTCTCTGTGTTTTCTAATACACTTTATTGTTATTATTAAGCTTTTGTTATGTAACATTTCTTATTCTACGAGATCTGTAAAAGACTTGTTATATATTCGCTAAAAACTGCTGTAGATAGGCATTTGTCTTTTGTTGCAGTCCACACAAGCGCACACTTACGGCACGAAAAAATGCTAAGATTATTTCTATTCGTAATGCATGATGCGCTCATTCTGGAATTTGTCATTATCGAAAGACGCATTCTCGTCAAATCACCAACCGGCGTGATTTATCTGCAATATGTGACTCCCCAGCTTCATTGTTGTATCTTGTGACACAAAGAGGCGGCCTGTGACGCAACCATGAGGAGGTCAATGTCGAATATATGCTTCAAGAGAAAAGAACTACCAGAAATAGTGCGGTGTGGACAGTCATTTTGTTTTGCCTCGTTTGGCAGCGCCTAATCAATGATCTTACAATGTTTACGAAATCGGAAATGACTAATAAGCAAGGAGAAGAAGAATAATGGCGCCGTGTACATTTCGTATGTCCTTGAATGTTTTAAAAAGTGTCGTAATCGTGGGTTTGTACAGCTTTCCTCTAACAGACCTACATTTATAAGTAAACAATTTCCTTTCTGATTATACATCAATGTTACATGTGCAGTACTTAAATTGTTAATAAAATATTTAATATAATATATAAGCCTTTGTTTTGTTGACTTTATATTTTATAAGACTGCTAGAATCTCAAGCATATATTCCATTCCCTCATTTTTTGGATTCCGAGCATACAGTTTATCGTGATACTATGAGATCACACCATCGTGTTATTCACTAAAGAGCCCAGTTGCCTTCATCTTGTGAATAAATGAATAGTTTTCAGCAAAATCACATAGCTTAATTACACAAAATTAAGTTTAGCAATGAAATCATGGTTTTTCTGCGTGTTTAGCTTAGCTAATACTCGTCAGCTAAATCCACAATGAGATTATAAATAGTTTCAAATAAACAGCGATTACTGAAACCCACTGCTTGTATGTGATCTTATCAATCATTCCTTCTTTAAAACTTAGTCAATAAGGAAGTTCATAAATGTCTCTAAGACAGTTTTGGGCATGAGATCTGCAGTTATTCTCGTCTTTGAATGAGTTATAGTCTTTCTTCTCTAGCATTTTCCTACTGACTTCTTCACTACAGTAAAATTCCTTTACTAAGTTCACTCTATCATCAGATGACTCTTTTCCAGGTTTGGGATCAGGTGTTGACTATTTTCTTGTACAAGATTTTTTGCCTTGCAATGTAATTACTTGCTCCAAATTCATTTTCAATTTTCTTATAGGCCAGCCTTTTGGTTCAAGTGTCAGAGAATTTTCTCTGAACGCCCTTTGTAGGCCTTCTTAATCTTCGTTTGTTTCCAATATTTCCTAGAACCGTTTCCTCTAACTGAAGATTCACAGGGAGTTCAAAGAGGCATTTAAATAGCTTATAGCTGCATCTGGGCCCACATACTCAACCTCCTTAATATGTCTAGGACCTAGAATACCTAAATCCTCAGCAGGAATTTCGTTCAAGCATATTGTTATCCAAGTATGAAGTATTTTCCTTTCCCAATTACAATCTACTTGATAGTTTTTTGACCACTTATTCTCTTCCATATTTAAAAAGAAACAAAATGTATTACAAACCTGATTAATTAAATTCACAAAATTGTTTTACTTAAGAAAAAAAATTGTATAATCTGACCATCAGTGCTGCCCAATATCACAGAAAACTTGAAGGATAAACATACACTAAAGCTCATTCTACGTAAGAACCAAAACATCTGTTAACAAATGAGAATGGCCTCAGCGTCCAGTCAAAGACTTTCTGGAGACCACAGACACAATAGAACTTATTTCTGAAAATATACAACGGTAACAATTTTTATAGTAATTATGTTAGAGGTCGTTTCTCTATGAGGTTTCAGGAGATTTCTACGAGGGTCATTTGAAAAATTTTCGGACTGACCCAGAGATTGCAGTAATTTTATAATGAAAACCCGCCATCTTCCATAGAAACACGGATTGGTCAAGAATTGTAGTATCTATAGCTGTTTGTTGCAGTGCATAAGTGTGTATATGAAAAAAATGTCGGTTATTACATTGTAAAGATGAGAATGAATGCAACAGAAACACATGCAAATATGAAAAACACTCTAGAGACCCCTGCACCATCAATTTAAACCGTTTCCATGTGGACAACAGCGTTAAAACGCCGCCTTAAAAGCTTGAACGACCAAAATCCGTCACGACATGGTCCTCGCCGATTAACGGTGTCCAAATTTGCTGAAGCTCTGGGCATTTCTGGGAAACCTACGTTTCGCATTTTGAGAGATGAAATATGCTTGACAAGGTGAGTGCCCCAACTGCTGACTCAGGTTCAAAAGTGAATCAGAGTGCAAATCTCTTAGCAACGTTTTCAGAGAGATCCCGCCGGCTTTATGAGTCGATCTGTGACCAATTGAAACATGGGTGCACTAGTACACATCTGAAACAAAGCAGCGGTTTAAATGATGGAAGCATCATCATTCTTCACCCCAAAGAATGCCAAGTGTGTGAAATCGGCCGGAAATATTATAGCGAGGGTTTTCTGGGATGCCAAGATATCTTTCCACTGGAATGTCTATCACCGGATGATATTATGCTAACTTTTTGGATCTACTGAAGACCAAAATAAGGAGAAAAAGTAGGATTTATGAAAGAAGAAATTCATCTTGCTCACATATGTCCGATGCATTAGGCGAAAATCAATGAATTTTGGGTGCGATGTGCTGCTACGCCACTAAGATTAGATCATAAAATCTAAACAATATAATACTAAATCAATGCATACAATCTTAAAGCCTTACCAATTTTTTACCAAAATAACATCATACATTACGAAAAAACAAAGCATATCTGAAACTTGAAGTCGAAAGAAAAGCATACAATGTTCAATTAGTTCTCATTTTGCGTGATTTCACTTTCAGCATCACTCACCGCAGAGGTTACGCTAAGTCACGGCCTCCTGAAGATAAACAGTGACCGACTCTAAGTAGATCTTGCGCATTACAACCTTCAACTGTCATCGTACGGAATATAAAAGTTTTCACATAAAGACTTTAACATTTGAATGATAACTGTTACACTGGGGTTATAAACAACAAGGCTGTTGCGTAAGCTACTAATTGCTGCTTATTTGCTTTCGACTACCGCATTGTATGTTAAAATTACTTTTAAGTGCAGTAATGGTTTCTCTTTAGATATTTAGTTTTATTATGAATATTTTTTTATTGTGAGCTATAAATATAAATGCGGGTTGAAACAAATTCATTTCCTACTTAAATCTGTAGTAGATGCTTATGCTAATTCCCAAAATTAAGCATTTCGCCATAGTTTGGGTCGGTCCTAGTGATCATTTTATTATATTGTTTAGGCTTTGCAATTAAAACTTTGTGGCGAAGATGAAGAGATAGAATTTATTATTTATTTATTTAATCAACCGCGCTCTGCTGTTACTAACTATAGTGTCCAAGTACAGATTTACTCTGCTACTACTTGCTGTAACGTACCAAGTAACAAAAATGAGACCTTAGCAACATTTCAAAGAAAGTATATATCAAATTTACCCCTTTTATTATGAATAATTGGTAATAAAATGACCTGAATTCAAGAGCATGTATTGACGTTAACTTGACACAAAATTAAGGTAAAGTTACTAAATTTTACAAACAATAATTCATGAAACATTACATCATTAAATAAAAACGGTTTTAAGTGTAAAAACCTGCCTCACTGGGTTAGCACACCTTGCAGCAGGCAGAATCACATAATACACTTAAATAGTAAAAAATAACTATCATGAAATACCACTAGTTATCATATACAACTTCTTTACAACATTAAAGCCCAATAACTACAAAAGCAAGAAGGCACAAAATTTCTCCTGAGAAAGCTTATGTTAAATATTTTAACTGACATTATAAATGCTGAAATATCTATAACAAACTTAGGTCACCAAAGTAAACAAACTTAGGTCACCAAAGTAAACAAGAATCTCCATTACATTTTTAGAGAAAGCCGAAAAAAAAAAGCCCATTCCCCAGGAACTTCTTGGCTATCGCAAGGGTTGGTGAATTTTTGGGGGCGTAAGTATGACTTTCTTCGGAAGGGAAGTAAAGCCGTTGGTCCCATGTTGTGGATTTACGACATGTAAAACAACCTCAAGCCTGAAAGAAGAGTAAAATATATCGGCCGTTTCACGTCATGAATGACCAGAGGGAGCGTCCTAGTTATGAGAGCAAGTCTTAATAGTCTTTTGAAGTATTTTATTTTACAGCAATAGTCAGTACAAAACTCGAGGCAAACTTTCCTGGTACCATACCTGACGTTTCAGGTGGTGCACACCTACAAAGGTTCTTCCTCTCACCTCCTGGTCAAAACACTCCACAAGCTTACCGGATAAGTCCCCTGCAAGTGACCGCAAATATACACTCAGGCTTTTTCAGTGTTTTTCCCTCTGAACTTAAGGTTTATATCTGGGAAACTAAGGGTACAATATCCCAGAAGCTCATTCCTCTAGGCATCCCAACCTCGGAAGTCGGCTGGGGGATAGTAGTGACATTAAAAAAAAAAGGCATAGAATTTAAGGGTTGAAGGGGGGCAACGCAAACCAGCAATCTCTTAGAAGGGCCGCCTTTGGTTGCGCCACAGTAACGGATTAGATTGGGAGCTAAAAAAGCAATTAACATAACAGACAAGGCTGGGCAAAGAATATGTGCTTTTTGTGGAGACAGAGAAAAATGGTAGCGCATTCTAATGGATTGTCCAGGTACTAAAACGTAGAGATTGACTGCTCTTGGAGCTAAGTTTTTAAAGTCGAGCAGGGATAGTTAGCTTATTGGGATCTGTTGGCCCAGAAAAACAACTGACCAACGCTTAGTTATTTTCTATGCAAAGTGTATGGAATTAGTAGGAGTTTACAAGCTCTACGGGTCTGACAGTTGTGTGTGTTCACGGGTGCACGCAATTTATTAATTTGTGCATAGGTGATAACGGTTTTGGTTTAGTTTATTTGCAGACGCTCTTTAACCTCAGTGTCCCGTTTAATTCAGGACTGAAACATAAGTTTTTACCCAGGGGTCCCTTCTATCCAGTTTCAGGCTCCTTTACGTGTCGTAAATCCACGGCACGGGACCCATAGCTTTACTTGCCATCTGAAGAAAGTCATATTTTGGATTTTTAAGCGCGAAAAAAATCTGGGATTGAACCCGCAATCTTGGGTCTACAAGACAAATATAGTTAGCACTAGACTACCAAGACGGATTACTACCACGGGTGGCCGAGGTTGTTCAGGCGCGGATTCGTGAGCGTGAGGTCTGGGGTTCGAATCCCACCAGGACTATCCTTCCTGACTAAGGTTTTTTCCAGGTTTTCCTCAGTCCTCATAAATGGCAAATGATAGAAAAGTACCCAAAACCTAGGCCTGGGGCGTTTCCTTCCTTAAAAAAATCCTTTCCCAATTAATCATTTCATTTCATGTATCATCAGTGTCCACCGCCTGTGGTGCTTCAGTAGTTAAAACAGGCGTTAAAACACTATTAAAAAGCAAAACCAAGTTACGGATCCCATATGAATGATTTGTTTGTTTTTTTATTTTATTTATTTATTATTATTTTTTAAATTTATTTATTTATTTATTTATTTATTTATTTTGCTTATTTACGGACGCTCTTTAGCATCTCAGGTCTTCAGCGTCTCGTTCTATTCAGGGCGTGAAATGGCCGAAAATTTTTGCTCAGAGGCCTCTTTTTTTCAGGCTTGAGGTTCTTTATCGTGCCGTAAATGTACGACACGGGACCCATGGCATGAATGAATGATGTTGTACAAATATGTTTGTATACAGGATGTTAAAGAACTACACTGAAATATTTTCGGAGAGTGTACATATGTCATATAGCTATAAGCAATATCAGATTGGCAATGTATGGTCCACAACTAAACATAACGCATTTATATGGTGTTAAACACTTTGGCATCAGATGGTAATAAGTCAGTGTTAAAGCCAAGCCAGGTGAAACAATGGTTTAAAATGTCTTTAAAACTGCCTTACGAGCACAGAATTGTCGTTTTTCCTCAGTTTGTTATCTACGTTTTCAACATTTAATTCCATAAAAATCCCTCAAATCTCGAACTAATCATGTAACAGTGCGACACTGAACATCTATTAACTGCCTCCTTGCATGATGTAGCCTACTCTAGAGAGAGCTCTTTGCTTGTGTGGCGTAATGCATAACGCAAAAACTGATGTTCCGCAATGCGGGTTCAAATCTTGTCATAGCATTAATTTTTTTTTTTTTTATTAAATATGAAATGTTGCGATAGGAATACTAAAGAATTTGAATGAGATTTACTTAATGATTTCAAGTTTTATTCTCTTTCTCAACAATGAATGTATTACCAACATACAATGGCCAATAAGCTTACTCATAACATGATGCCTAAAACTCAATTTACCTAACACATACTCAGGACACGATTCTGATTTGTAAGTACAATAAAACTACAAAGACTGCAACACATGAATTGATATGTGAAGATTTAAGTGTATAAATTGAAACAATTTAAAAGTAGGCTATAAGTTGCATTACTAGACCAGTCAGAAAATAAACAAAATAAAAAAAAAATTGATGAACGGGAGCCGAACTCGAAAACAAATGACCGTCTCTTACTTGAAAGCTAATGTCATAACCAGGCGTCATAGTGATACGTTCAGAAACCTCCCTTCGTTATCGTGTGCTATGCTTTCGAGAGGCATCTTCATTAGTCAGTGGCGTACTGTCCCTTTAGAAACTTATAGCCATAGCTTCGAAATTTGAACAGATAGGCAATATGTTTACTGTCCCATATTGCTTATGTACAACATCTCTACACTCCCTGAAATTATTTCGGTGTAGTTCATTAACATCCTGTAGAATGAGCAATACATGCACATTACTACTACTAATATATAGGAAACTTATAAACTTTCCCCTCTCTGCATCCAGTGTCCGCAAAGTAGATGGCTGACCTGGACAATAGAGATTGAACTTTCTAATCATGCAGCACATACACCAAAAGAATTGATTTATTAAATTTGCAAATTTTGTTACATCTCTAGGAACTGTTATCAGTATCTGGAGGCAATCTTGAACTGTACTGATAAGCTAATAGTGTAATACGAGGTTTTCTTCAGGTAGATAAATTCATTTGATCCTCATACGCTCAATAAAGTGTACAAATAATTAATGTGCAGATTTTAATGAATATTTTCATGGCAGTGAATTATGTTGAGTTAGACATTAAAGCGCATAATAATTGATTTGTTACAGGAGCTGAAGGTCGGCCGCAAGTGGAAGAACCGAAGAGTGTAAGCGAATTGTTCAACACAACTTCCTGTATTGAGCCACCCTTCACCTGCCCGCATCCAAGGATACAGTTTTTTCTCTATACAAGGTACAGTTTTTATGTTTCGTCACTAGATACAGGAGTCAGACATCATTACTGCGCTATTTACGGTTTCTTGAGGTTTTTAACGTAATTATTGTGGCTTGTGGATAATTTAGCAACAAAAAGTTTATATTGTGGCCTGAAGCTAAAAAAAAATGACTGTACAAAATTGTTACCAGTATAGCTATGTAGCTCAGTGCTGTAGACAGCAAGAATAGGAATGAAATCATTAAAATGGCGTTATATAAAAAATTCGTTACATAGGAGCTGCGTAAACTAAGAAAATTCTTCAACTAGTTGAATTCGTGAAGGTTATTACAGAGCACTAGGGCAGAGAATGTGGTAAAAACAAGTAACGCTAACGTTTACTGAAAAAACAATACAATATTATGGGATGTAGCTATCTTCACGAATATAGGATTATGCAATATTAATTAAATATTGACTTAAACCTAATTTTAGCATTAAAACCAAAATAAAAGTCCTGAAATTAAAATACAAGAGAACCCAAACCACTTTCTCGTATTGGAAAACGAATTATTTCTGTTTATTTTTCACTTTTATGAAATACAAATGTATATTTCCAAAAATTAGTCACTTATGATGATTAGCTTACTACAATTTTAAAAACTGAGGCTGGTAAAGACATTAAATTAAAATTTTCAGTTTCAAAATCGTAAAGCACTTAAAAACAATTCTATATACTTATTCTTATTGTGTGTGTAGTTGGTTTTATCACGCGTTTGAATTGGGTTATTGTGATTAATTAAAATGGTTAATTTGTAGTAGTTAGAAAGTGTCCCAAGAGGTCATTTGTAGAGTGATTTAGGAGTGTAACATAGTCCTTTGCGTCGAGGTGTTACAGGACACAAAATGTTAGCGAAGACACGAATTGTAGCGGTTCGAAGCTTTTGCTATTTAAAGTCTTGGGTAAAAATATACATAATAGATCTCTCGCTGTCGAAAGTTTGTTCTTTATTGTTTAATTTAATAATAATTCTGGAGCGAAATAGTTTATTATTACGTACACTCAATAAAAGTTTACGAGGTTACATTGAAAACAATACCAGCCGTTAAACAGTGGTGACTGTTGCAACATCGCAACCGCAGCGTAGCCAACATTGCATGAACTGGGAAGTGCAAGGTTTCAGCAGGCCAGGTGCACCTTATGTTGTAATGCATTTGCAAAGAAATGGGGTTTCGTGTTTAGTTGAAATAAATTAATGTGTGTGGTTTTTTTTAATTATACTGAATGTTAAAGATAAAAGGATCAACTAAAGAGTTGAAAATAAAGTGATTCTGATTAATTACGAGGTGCTATCCACAATATTCTGGACTGGTGCTGCTACCTCGACAGTAGTTGCAGTAGAGCTTTGTACCGCTAGGTGGTAACACTAGCACATCTGATGAGTAAGTTTTTAAAGTTTCATGCAGCTGGGTAGATGTGTTGAGATTCTATAGTACTTTTCATGATACTCTGTGTGTAGTGTGTGGCGATTTTACAATGGATCCAAGATTAGAACAAGAGTATGCATCAAATTCTGTTCAAATCTCGGGGAAAATGCTACGGAGACCCTCGCAATGATTCAACAAGTATTTGGGGACAAAGCATGAACCGTACACGTGTGTTTGCTCGGCATGCTCGGTTCAGGGCCGGCCGTACAGCTATTGAAGACGGTGCCGGTTGGCCCGTCAGCTCCACAATGCCTGATATTGTTGCCAAAGTTCAACACTCGTTCGTGAGGATCGACGTCGCACCATTGAAGACCTTGCTCATGAAGTGGGAATTGGTTATGGGACATGTCAACGAATTTTAATTTATGAATAGGGCATGCATCGTATCGCCGCAAAATTTGTGCCAAGGATGCTGGCTGCTGATCAGAAGGCGCAGCGTGTTGAAGTTTGTACGGACGGAGCTCGTCAGGCCGTACCCGATGACCCAACCTTCTTGTCCAGGGTCATCACCGGCGACGAGAGCTGGATGTGCGCTTATGACTCTGAGACAAAACAATCCTCCCACTGGAAGAGCGCGAACTCACCAAGACCAAAAAAAGCGAGGCAAGTCAAGAGCATGCTCCTCGTTTTCTTTGATACCAAGGGGATTGTGCACAAAGAATTCGTTCCACCAAATCAAACAGTGAATTCCACGTACTACTGTGACGTTTTGCGACAGCTACGTGAAAATGTGCGGAGACGACGGCCCGAACTTGGGCGACAAGGGAACTGGCTGGTGCATCACGATAATGCCCCTGTCACAATTCCTTGTTCACCATGAGCTTTTAGACGAAAAACAACATGACGGTTGTCCCCCACCCACCGTACTCGCCTGATTTGTCACCCTGCGACTTCGCTTTATTCCCCAAACTGAAAATCAAGTTGAAAGGACCTCGGTTCGACACGATTGAGAGGAATCGCTGAACCGGTGTATACGTGTGGAAGGGAACTACTTCGAGGATCATTAGTCTCAAAGTAAGTTTTTTACCAGATGGCAGCACCAGTCCCGAATACTCTTATATACCATCTTGTATGCAGAAAATACTACACAGTTCGAAAGAGAGGTATAAAAAGCGACGAAGTTTTACATAATGGAAAGGCTGTCATAATATCCGTCGCCATCGCTACTAACCGCAAAGTTTGAGGAGGCCATGTCTGGTATTTTGTTACAGGAGCACGCAGCAAGAACCGGAACTTCTAGACACCACAGAACCAGCATCTCTGTTTTACTCAAGGTTCAACCCAGAACATCAGACCAAAATTATCATCCATGGCTTCGGAGGAGGCAGAAATTTGGCTCCTAGCACAGATCTCAGGGATGGTAAGTGTCTGTCAATACACACGCGTTGCAATTCAGTGTGGTAACTTAACTTTTTACATTTTTACTTATGCAATAGCTCAGGAGGCCTTGAAATCAACAAACTTGTTCTGAATTTTCTCTATATTATTGATATAATTGAGTAATTCTATTAATTCAGTAGTGTTATTAAGCATATAGAAGTATACAGAAGTGATATAGTAAGTGATTGTACTGAAAATCCACATAAACTGTTAGATTATATATCCATTTCAATATTACATGCATGAAGATAAAGGAAATGTACACAAGAAGGACAATTTTAGCCCATTACCAGATGATAGCAAGAAATCTTGCACTTTATTATTTGATTCTTTAAATAACATTAAAAAAAAAGCCCACGTTAATGAAGAATTTCGTATAACTATATTTCTCAAGTATATTCAATCAATAGAAAAAAAAAAAAAAAAAAAGATCATAAGATACAACATCTTTGTCAAGAAAAAGGTGTTCTAAAAGTTCTTGGTCTGACTGACTGTAAACAAACTACTAGTGTTAGCATATTCTACAAAAACGATAAATCTGAAATGCGAACTGTGTTAAAGTAATTTGTTTTGAAAGGTTTAACCCCAATAGAAATATAAAAGTAGTTAGATTGCACATTAAAATATTCTAGCCTTTCGTTTTCAACGCTGAAAAACTGAGCTGCTGAATTAAAGCGTGGCCCTACGTCCATTCAAGATGATGAGCGCTCAAGGCGTCCCAAAACTGCTATGGCCGAAGAGGTTGTGACAAAAATTCACAATTCCGTACTCAATGATCGCCAATTGAAGGTACGCAAGATGGTTGACATTGCAAAGACCTCGATAGGTCGTGTCTACTACATTTTTACACGAAGTTTTGGGTATGAGAAAGCTTTCTGGTCGATGACGAACTTTGGCATTCCCTGAAACATCAACCAACCGACACATAACAGCAGACCAAAGGTGCATATGGAGATATAGCAAAACCCGGAAAGGAGCAAGAACCTGCGCACTCAGAATTCGATACCGTCACATATCGAAGCTTGTCCCTACTGTATACAGTGTGCTTATATCAGCAATTGACAATTGCTTCGTAAAGAATATTTTATTTCAAAATAAAAGGTTAAATATTTCCTTTTTTAAAAATGTGTAAACAATCAATCCTTATTGCTAAGAACTGTTTTTATAAAAATATACCTAGTGTACGATCTGTGAGGTTATAAACAGCGTTCTTAAATGAAATTATATTACTTTCTGTTTTATATTCATTATCATCTAAAAGAAAATTCTCTTTGAATCCCTATGCCTAATTCCTGGGTGAAACTTCCATATTGGTAAGCAGCGTAAAGTAGAAGAACTTGTCTAATATTGAATATAAAATGTTATTAGAATACATTGAAAGCCATTAACTTACCTCATGCTTACTAATAGGCTCACAATAAGCAGAAAATGTCACGACAATAACTGTAAACTGTTAGCTCTGTAACAGAGCATATCCAGTGAAAAAAATAGTCTAATTATACAGAGTGTTATATCCACTCCCTGGTTTCGGGAGTCGATATAACACAAACCATGGTGGGCATAGCGGAAATGCTTATATCAATGGAAAGAGAATATTTCCAAGTTTGCATTCGTATTAAGCGGCTTGGCATACAGCCGCTGAAGGGCGGTAATAGCGAAAACATGGCGTTCATAAAGTTTTCTGCGTAATGTGACTCCGGAATTTGTGTCCGGAAAAATGAACCGTCACAATTTGGGGCACGGAAAAACCTGGTGTTGTGGTAGAACATGTCCATGATTCCTCTAAAGTCAATGTTTCTTCGTCAAAAACGCAATGCCCATTTTTCTTTGCGGAGAAAACTATTACCGGTCCAGCGTACCTGAACACACTTCAATAGTGGCTAAATATGCAGATATCCAGGACTTTATTTATTGCAAGATGGAGCTCCATCTCATTATCATAACTTCCGCGAGTACCCCGGTACTGAAATTCCTCATTGTTAGATTGGACGTGCTGCTCGGGACGACTCTCCTCTTTTTCTGTGGCCTTCACGGTCACCTGACGTAATCCCATGTGATTTTTTCTTATGGGATTATGTCAAAGATTGTGTGTTCATTCCGCCTTTTCCACCTGATTTACCAAAGCTGCGAGAGAGGATCACGCATGCAGTCTCTGGTATTGGCCGTCAGATGTTGGGACGTGTGTGACTAAATGGATGTTTACCCAGTTATAACCGCAGGACATATGGAACACCTGTAAGATATGTATTAAACTTGAAGATATACTCTATCCACTGATAAAAGCAGTCAAGGTTACTGTTCTATAGACCTCCGAAACTAAGGAAGGACTTTAGAATCACCCTGTATATTTCAATTAAACATTAAATAACACATTAGGGATATTAATTACTTTTCATATAGCAAAAATCATATTGATTAATTCGCTTGTTTATGACGTAGTAGACGCTATACGAAGTTGAACCAGTGAAAGTGAATATGCGTGCAGATCGACGAACGTGAGCTGTAAACTTTGCATGAAACAGCCCTAAACTACTAAGCATAGCTGGACATGATTATGTCGTATTTTATTTAAATAAACTGCGGTAATAAAACCTTTACACCAATTATATCCAAACTGTTACAACTTGACCTGAGATAGAACGCAATCTCCCTGTTCTATACCAGTTTGTTATCTAACATGCACACCATTTATATTTTAAATTTAGTTCAAACATGTGATGTCTTTATGTTGTACAATATAACACAGAGGAGTAAAAAATAGCGTTAAATAGTTTGAATCGTTGGCTGTCTCTTCCATAAAAGGAAAGTGAAAAATTATGTAAGAAGATCAGGTTTATAGAATGAACGAAAGAGTGAACAGTGGCGGGTCCCTCTGCATAGGCAAATCCATGTAAAATAAGTTTACAAATTATACACAGAGAGTGCCAAAAAATGTATATACACTTCAAGCAAAGAAAAAACTGTGTTAACATAATAAAACTACATTCACACAAACAGAAAATGATGAGCACTAATCATTTACAGTTACAACAGTTGCTCAAAATGCCCCCCATCGGCGTCGATACACTTCTGAGTACGTTGAACTACTGATTGAGCAACGTTTGCGAAAGTGTCCTCAGCGACTGCAGCACATGCCGTTTCAATTTCTTCCCGTAGTGTTGCTAGTGTAGCTAGTTTTCTACGGTATACAACATCCTTAAGAGTTCCCCATAGGTAGAAGTCCAACGGAGTTAGATCCAGAGCACGCGGTGGAAACTCAATCGGATCTCTTCGTCCTATCCAGTGCTTGGGTACAGTGCACGGGGCTTGTTGCTGTGCGAGGTATCCCAAATCTGCCCTTGTGAACATCGCATACGGTACCATGAGTCTCAAATTTGTCTCGAATTCGTGCAATTGTTACTCGCGTTGGCGGTTCTGTTCTGTACACACGTCTCCATTGCATTTGAATTTCAACAACATTCTCGGTTTTCCAATACCACTTCAAAATTGCTTTCCGTCGTATAAACGATAATCTTGGCTCCATTTTGTTGTAGCAACGCTATCATAACGCAATGTGAGTCACATCTGTTTACAGAACATCATACGATAATCTTGGCTTCAGTTGTTCATTGTTGATTTACCTGTCACGTAGCAACGCTAGCATAATGTAATGTGAGTCACGTCTGTTTACAGAACATCATACTACACGTTACTGTTCTTTTTCGGTTCCAACTTAGAAATATATTAAATAGATATCTACTGTGATAGATTCTTGGCACCCTCGGTATAAAAAGCATTAAGATATGAAATCCGTTTTTATTGAAGTTCATTAATTTTCACATTTTAATGCATTGTTTATCGCGTACACGGTATACCAGAATCGCCATTAAAGTTTCGGGAATAGGCTCGAAGAAGACGATGGTTAAAGGAGGAAGGTAATCAATTTCAAAGAAAGGAGCGCCCGGGACTCTACATTAACACAGCTACAGTCGTAGTGAGAGCATTATCGAAATTCTGAAACGTTCACTGGATGCCGATCTGAAAAGTTGCACGTGGGACATGTTTCTGCACAGTGTATTCCTGAACAAAAGGACGTTCGTGTGCAGGTTTGCACGCAGTTGAAGATGATGACACAGGAAGATACAACGTTTCTTTCAGAGGTAATTCGTGCTTATGAGACTTGGCTACATCTGAGAGCAAACAACAAAGCTCTGTGTGGAAATATTCATCATTAAAACAAAATTGGTTGTTTCTGCTGTGAAAGTTGTTGTTTTTTGATATTCAAGGAATGATTTACCAGCATGTCGAACTCGCACACACAAACTGTAATTGGACAATACTACAGAGATGTCCTGAAAACTCTGCAAGACCATATTTCCTTGCAACAAGTGGGATGCTGAACGGCCATCGCAAATGTTGTTGCTGAACATTTCACCAAAAAGAATGTGAAGTATGTTCCCCACACTCTCTATAGTCCAGATTTAGCCCCGCGTAACTTTCTTCTTTTCCCCAAATTGAAAAAAACACCTTCAAGGGAAGCATTTTATATCAGAAATGGGATACCGAAGGACCTGTCAGAACTGTCAGAAATGGTTTCCAGACTGTTAGACTGAAGACTGCTAGAAATGCTGGAACTGGTGTATTTCATTTACCGGGGACTACCTTGAGAAAGATCAATGTTGTCAAAAAAAATATTGTCTTTCATTTTTGAACATCCCTTGTATATTCATTTTCATAAATTTCCTGGCAGGTCAATTGCAGCACAAAATGCAATATTAAAGTTAGTACGGAAGTGTAATGAAACAGGTTCTATAACTGATAAAGACAACTCATCGATCCGTAATGGAATTGCGCTGTATATTTGAAAAAATAAAATATGGGGTACTGAAGTGTGTCAGTGATAACTTCCTAAGAAGGTGTGGATTGTGTATCAGGGAAACATTTTAAGCGTGTACTGTAAGGAGGGTTCCTGTTGATTTGGTTTATTTACGGACGATGTTTAACATCTCAGGTCATCAGCGTCCCATTCTTCTCAGGGCGTGAAACGGTCGACAAATTTTACTGAGAGGCCTCTTCTTTCTGTACGGAGGGTGAGCACCAAATTCTCTTGCTGTGTTTCTACGCTTATTGTTTAATTTGTGTAATGTGAAAAGCATTTCAAAAAGTGGCAGCAAATTGGCTGTACTACATGAAATCCCACGGAATCCAAACTCCCCAATGAGAACGAAGCATTCTTTAAGAAACTTTTGACACTGATCAATGGCGTGGGTAACCTGAAATGCAGCTATACAAAGTGGGGGCGTCTTGCACCTTGCTTTAGAAAACCAACGAATAGTAATCAGATTTCTCCATTTGAGAGCGTGAAACCTTGTGAAAGTCACAGAAGATGCTGCAACAATATGAAGATGCCTGTATTGGTGAGAGAACAGGACGGTAATACATAACGAGTCCTAGCACCGCCGTTAATGGTGAGAGGGAGAACGATGCTCCTTTTCATGAAAACAGGCGCTTTCTTTTGAAGTTCTGAATAAGTAATTGGATGTCAGCATCATGATTTCATGTGTAGATTTCCACATTCGTTTGGTGAAGTAGGAAGTCTGGTGAATTACTACTAGCCCCAAAGCAAGAGGTACTCTAAAGCATAATGGTATACATGTTCTCCAGCCAAGAAGAGCTCGAGTTTCAACCCTCCGCTGGAAATCTCCTCTCGCCTATCTTCTGGAAGATGAAAGAACGCGCTAGGAGCGCTAACAAGAAAAATGTGAAACAGTGAAAGGTGCACTTCTGTCCAAAGGCTCACACACAATCGATGCTGCTCGTGATAATATTCGGAAATTGAGATTTAAAATTTTATAGTATCCCCCATTTGGCTCTAATTTTTCTCCCTTAGTTTATCATGTGTTTGCCACCCCTCCCCCCAAACGATGCGTTGAGAGTAGTAGTAATAATAGTAATAGTAGTAGTAGTAGTAGTAGTAGTAGTAGTAGTAGTAGTAGTAGTAATAGTAGTAGTAGTAGTAGTGTTGTAGTAGTAATAGTAGTAGTAATAGTACTAGTAATAGTAGTAGTAGTAGTAATAATAGTAGTAATAGTAGTAATAGTAGTAGTAGTAGTAATAGTAGTAGTAATAGTAGTAGTAATAGTAGTAGTAGTAATAATAGTAGTAATAGTAGTAATAGTAGTAGTAGTAATAATAGTAGTAATAGTAGTAGTAGTAATAGTAGTAGTAATAGTAGTAATAGTAGTAGTAATAGTAGTAATAGTAGTAGTAATAGTAGTAATAGTAGTAGTAGTAGTAATAGTAGTAGTAGTAGTAGTGTTGTAGTAGTAATAGTAGTAGTAATAGTAGTAGTAATAGTAGTAATAGTAGTAATAGTAGTAATAGTAGTAGTAGTAATAGTAGTAGTAATAGTAGTAATAGTAGTAGTAATAGTAGTAATAATAGTAGTAGTGGTAATAATAGTAGTAATAGTAGTAATAGTAGTAGTAGTAATAGTAATAGTAATAGTAGTAGTAATAGTAATAGTAATAGTAGTAGTATAGTAGTAGTAGTAATAGTAATAGTAGTAGTAATAGTAGTAGTAATAGTAGTAGTATAATAGTAGTAATAGTAATAGTAACAGTAGTAATAGTAGTAGTAGTAGTAATAGTAGTAGTAGTAATAGTAGTAGTAATAGTAGTAGTAATAGTAATAGTAATAGTAGTAGTAATAGTAATAGTAATAGTAGTAGTATAGTAGTAGTAGTAATAGTAACAGTTGTAATAGTAGTAGTAGTAATAGTAGTAGTAGTAATAGTACTATTAGTAGTAGTGAACAGAAAGATGTGGAATTTTGCTATGTTAATAACACACCGTCTAAGTTAAAGGGCGGGTGCATGGAACCACGGACTTCAAACTGTTCACTCTCCTGTTATTTTAGGTAAGTTTAAGTCGGTCCTGGTGGTCTAGTGGTAACCATACTTGTCTCCTAAACCTAAGATCGCTTTCAAACATAAAAATCCTAAGCATGGCTTCCTCCGAAAGGGAAGTAAAGTTGTGAGTCCCGTGTCGCACATTTACGGCACGATAAAGAACCTCAAGCCTGAAAGAAGAGGCCTCTGAGCAAAATTTGCCGGCCGTTTCACGCACGGAATTGAATGGGACGCTGATGACCTGAGATGTTAAAGAGCGTCCGTAAATAAACCAAACCAACAATAGATAGATTTAAAGCAGTGCTGCGTACCTATATGGAAGTTTCAATGATTTAAGAACCATTGTTTAATATGTTTCTAAATGTATAAATCAATTCCGTTGTTTGTTTTACTGAAGTTTACTGTTTCTTCACCATGCGCAACTGACAGATTTAGCATATGTGCATTTATCAGTAAAAGATAACTGAAAACTGCTTTTTTGTTTAGCGTATTTTACGCGAGGAGAGTACAACATTATCATTGTGGATTACGGGTCGATAGTAAAGCAGCCGTGTCTAAGTCAGGTGAACTGGGCGCCCCGTTTCGGCGCCAAATGCATCGCTCAGCTGGTGGAGTATTTGCAACACAATCCTCGAGGGGTTCCGCCTGATGCGCTCCACCTCATCGGCTACAGCGTGGGAGCCCACATAGCCGGCCTCACGGCCAATTACGTGCACAGCGGCAAGCTAGGCAGAATCACAGGTAAGTACAAAGGTGCAGGCAAGTTTCAGAAAAAGTTCCTATCAAAACAGTAACACTCTCTTAAGCCGGTACCAAGTTTCTAAAACCACACATTCCCTTTCGAGGTGGAAGCAGATATACGAGGGTAGGTCCATAAGTTTCCAACCTTCACAAAATCCTTATCTGGTGTAATACCTCATCTGTTAAGTAAATAAGTGCAGCTGTAACTTCACTCCCATATGTTCAGTTGTTCATATACAGTTACATAAAGAAGACTATGTGTAGAAGATTCTGACATGTTCAACATGGAGTATTGAGCTTAAAAGGACTTACTTCAAATGAAATTAAACAGCATTTGGATGGTGTGTGTGGGGAAGCACACTCCTCATATTCTACCGAAAAAGAATGGGCGAAACTTTTTCAAATGGGTCGAGAAAGCATTGAAGCCGAAGAGCGTGCAGGACTGCCCTTGAAGGAGCTCACTCCTGAAAACATCGCTCTTGTGGAAGGAGAAATTATAGAAGACCGGAGTCTCAAAGTTGCAGAAGTAGCAGCAAGATTGGGCCTTTCTAAAACAACAGTACTTCGAATTATTCATGAACATTTAAACATGAATAAGGTTAGTGCAAGATGGATGCCTAGATTTTTTCCTCGGTCTAAAAACAGCAACGAATCATCTGTTGTCAGGCTTTTGGGGGGCTCTGCCGTTGCAACGAGAGAGAAGTTCTAAACAACATTATTACAGGAGATAAAACTATAATCCCTTGTCCAAAAGAAAACCAATGGAGTGGCGTAAAGTGGTGAAGCACCGCCCCTAAAGGCCAAAGGTCACTCAGTCAACCAAGAGAACCATTGCCATAATCTTTTGGGACTGTGAAGGAATACTCTTCATTGACTTCAAGGACAGGAACATCACAGTAAATGGGGAGTACTATGTTGGCCTACTGCACAGACTACGTGCTTGAATCAAAGAGAAAAGACGTGATGGTGTGCGACTTTACGACAACGCCCCTGTGCACACATCTCTTGTTGCAAAGGAAGCTGTGAAGAAATGTGGCTTCAAGGACCATACACCCTATAGTTCAGATCTAGCTCCCAGTGACTATTTTCCTCTTCTCGAAACTAAAGACTTCTGACTATTGGGGGGGGGGAGTGTTAATTCAAAGATGTGAGAAGTGTATTGCAATAAAGGGTAACTATATTGAAAAGTGAAATATTTTTTGTCTTTATTGTATCTAGAAAATAATTAGGCCGGAAACTTATGGAACTACCATGCGAGAAAGTTTTATAAAAAGGGGAAATGTTGTAATGGAAACCTGATATTTGCAGACTTTGACGAAACTTATTTTTCTGAAAATGGGCTTCGATGAAGTTACATTGAGAAGTAAGACTGAAAATATGTGCTTATCATTTTGAACCAAATTGTAGAAAACTGCCCTCGCTTTACTAAAATGTAAGGAGGTGATTTCAATGAAAGTGCGTAACCTACTCCCTTCCCTCAACAGGTTTGGATCCAACAATCCTCTTCTACATGAACGGTAACAGGTCGAGAGACCTGGATCCGACAGATGCCCACTTCATCGATGTGATACACACCGGAGCTGGTATCCTGGGACAATGGGGGCCCAATGGCCATGCAGACTTCTATGTCAACGGGGGAACCAGCCAGCCGGGCTGTTCAGGCGATTCTGTTTTCAGTAAGTACCTAATTGTTTCCACATTCTCAATAACACATTTAACTCGCCGAGCGGATTGCTCAAGTGATAGAGCTCGAGACTCGTATTTGGGATAATCCGGGCTCTTCTTCTTCTTCTTCTTCTTCTTCTTCTTCTTCTTCTTCTTCTTCTTTTTCTTCTTCTTCTTCTTCTTCTTCTTCTTCTTCTCCTTCATCTTCTTCTTCTTCTTCTTCTTCTTCTTCTTCTTCTTCTTCTTCTTCTTCTTTTGATTTCGTTTATTTACGGATGCTCTTTAACACCTCAGGTCAACAGCATCCCATTCTATTCAGAGCGTGAAAGGGCCGACAAAATTTTCTCAGAGGCCTCTTCTTTCAGGCTTGAGGTGTTTTTTCGTGCTGTAAATGTACGACACGGTACCCAAGGCTTTGATACCCTTCCGAAGGAAGCCATACTTAGGATTTTTATGCCCAATCCATCCTGGCTGGGTTCAAACCCGCGATCTTGGGTTTAGGAGGCAAATATGGTTAATTAGGATGTCTACCAGGTAGGTTTATGTTCTGCTATTGTTTCATCCATATTGTGCCCTCAGGAGTTGTTTGCTGAGATAAAGATCCAGGAGAACTTCTGCTAGGACTTGTCTGGTTTAGCAACTTCTCTAATGCTCCATTTACTTATCTATAAATGTAGAACTGGTTTTACAAACCCTTGTCAACATCGTCAGCTAAAACGTCGACTGCTGGATACTTCATTATGCCGTGGGAATGTGTATTCTGCTCTGGTGGAGGTGTGGTGAACTTAAAGTTTATGTTTTCATCCCCAGAAATGTTGAAGTTCATTAAACTGTCTTTGTATCTGTAAATATAGATTTTTTCCCATGTTACTAATTCTGTAGATCCTTGTACTGATTTTAATAATTTTGCTTTATTCAATATCTTGTGGTTTTCTGTCCAGAAATGAAATGCTAGTCTCTTTACTCCATTTGCATGTATTTTATGTTCCTGAAATGTTCTTTCAAGCGTGTGCCTGTTTTTCTCTTAGTTATTCCATAGATTTTTTTTTCAAATTCTGCATAACTTACTTTGTTAATACCTGATATTTTCTCCTGTGGAATACTGTCAATAATATTGCCTCTAAATCTCATCGAAGGTTTTTAACATTAAATTTGTTACAAGTGCTTAACCTGATATTAAGTTTTTTTGCCTCTTGAATTTCTGTACTTTTTTGTGTACTAGTTCTTTTTTAAAACCATTTTTAACTGCTGTTCTTTCTGTTTGTTTGTATTCTTTGAAATAATTTGCAGGTTAACTAGCTGGTGGGTTCAACTGTTGATAACTGCATGTTTGTGCGATGTGGGGTTAAAACTGTCAGCTTTGATGTGATTGTCTGCATGTGTATTCTTTCTGTATATTCCAAATTCCAGATTTCCTTGAAGCTCATTATTCTGATGTCCAAGAATGTTTAGTTCTACTCAATCATATAATGGTTCAGTTATATGATCGGCTTCACTGCGCAAGTTTCGATTAACATTTCTAATTAATAATTATCATTTATAATTATTGTAATACATATTATAAATAATTGTAGAAGAAAACAAATGCTTATCCGACTCATTATTTAAATTTTTTTCAGTGTTTTCAAATTCCTTGTTTGTATTTTCATTAAATGACTCATTCAACAATTCATTTAATGGAGGCATATAATCATCATCGGATTCATCAGAAAATATATCTTCACCATCAGATTCTTCTTCCATAATCTTCATCAGCTCAGAAAGGAACTCATCTACCTACAAGCCATTCTGTGTCACCAAATATAAACTGAGGCAAATACTAAACTCCCTTATTCTTATTAGACATTGTGCTTTGTCATTGTTTGCACATTTTTGTGTAGCAGCACAAAGAATGCCATTATTGTTAAAAAGCATGAAATTAAGAATATGGAATTACAATTGCTATATGATTCAGCTGGGCATTCAAGGTAAAATATCTCATATTCTAAAATATAATGAGGTTATCATTTTGATTTTTATGCAGGTTTAGTATCCCTAAAAAGAGTAAAATTTCTATAACCATTTTAATTGAAGAAAATATACATTATAATGTCTGGTTGGGTCAAATTGATCCAGCTTGGATTCATCCAAATATTCATGGAGTACAATAGTCAAACAATGTGTAAAACAAAAATTATATAATGCAAATTCAAAACAATTTTACACACGATTAAGATACATAGGGTTTACAGTAAGTGCAATAGATTGTTTGTGCAATGCAGTTCTGATATCTCTAAATTTATAGCAAATCATCTTATTTTCTGTTTTCTACAACATTTTGCATTCTTGTTATTTAATTTGTTTTAGTATGTTTCTCTTATTAAAAGTCAGCATTTTTGATGCAATATTATTTTAATTGAGAATAAAGAAAAATATAAAGTGTGGTATTGAATGAAAAAATAAAGTTATATTAATATATTTCTTCAGAAATTGATCATAAACAGAAAACTTATGCACTTGGTTGACCATCTACATAGTGAGCATTTAATATTAAAAATATCATTTGATCATAGAAGTTCAGATAGTAACACTATCTTACCTTAAAATCCATAATATGTTTCCAGAGCACTCTCTCTCATCATCAGCTGCAGACCGACCATAATCCTCTAGCAACAGTAGAATGAGTTTGCTGAAATAATCCAATGATGTAATATCAAAGTTCATGCTGGATTTTCTGTTTTTCATAATAAAAATATTTTTCCAAGTTGATAACTCTGATGCATTCATACCCATTTTCAATAATTAATGCTCCTTTTTAAAGCCATGATTTTTGGCCGAACCAAAAATGCAGAAGAGTTATCAACTTGTGGAAAAAAAACATGGGGAATGGAATATCATCTAAAACATTAAATTACTGCAACGAAGGGTTAATTGGAATATTAGTGTATATTATAAATTCCTTTATAAGGAAGCAATCTACTCAGATATACTGAAAATTAGTACAATCGGACCAATTTTTACAAAAGGTAACAAGAAGGAAATTACAGATCCATTACACTAAACTCTATCTTTGCCAAAATATATATAAGCATAAGATTATTAGATTTTTTTAACAAGCAAAATGTACTAAACAAATAGCAGCATGGCTTCAGAAAAGTTTTATCCACAACCACAGCAGTAGCATATCTTTTTCACTGAATACTTAAAGCTCTAGATTATAACAAGAAAATGATAGCATTAATCCTTGACCTGTCCAAGGCATTTGATTCAATATCTCATATAATATTAATGGAGGAATGGTATCTGAGATGAAAATTGAAACAAGCTACAAGAAGATATAGTGACAATTAAAATGTTGTCAGATATGAGGGTAGAGAAAATAAACAAGATTGGGGATTCTTAGGAAAAGTAAGGGATGAGCGGAGGAGAAGTATCAGAAAAGAGCTTGAAGACACACACACACAATTTGAAAATGGTAATTAATTTAGGGACTATTTACCTTACCATACCATATAACCTAGTGGTTAAGCTATGGGAAAACTTTAGTTTAAGTATTACTAAATTCTCAGATATTTTGTTCTTTATGTGAAATTAATTCAAATTATAATATTTCAAATGGCCATTATTCAGTTTGCTGATGATATAACTATTTTAGCAGAAAGTTCAGGGAAAGAAACTCAAAGGATTCTTCTAGATTAAAAATCATACACAAAATATCACAGTGATTAGATAGGAATAAACTATTAGTTAACACGGCTTAAAAAAATTCTCCACTTTCATCTCAAACAAAATAATTTTGAACAATCAATAATTACAATTCTAACATATTCAGGAATCAACACAATATAAAAATGAGTATAAAATCTCCAGTAGATAAAATATTTTAAAATGCTTAAAAAAACTCCTCCATGGCCTTACTCTTAATGAACAAGGAAACAACTGAGTTAAATACATTTAAAATAATAATATAATGATAAAACACTCTTAATGTTTCACTCTCTAAATCTAAAAATTGCAGACATGTTTCCTGAAACCTTGCTCACATTTGTCAATCAGTCATTTAACAGCTGTTCAGTTTTTGCTAAAAATTATTCATGTTGTAAAATTTACAACATTTACATGATGTACTCCCAGAAGATTAAATGGAAGACATCAATATTTATTTGTAAATGTTAGCTTCTGAATTTTTCATTAATATTATATGCAGCATAAAATTACCTAGTGAAATAAAAAACATTCAACATTTCAACACTCTAAAATGCCTTTTAGAAGTACTTTTCCTATGTATTACCTAAGTTTATGTCTCTGCAGAAACCTTGGCATGTGATCACACCAAAGTCACTCCATACTTCATCGAGTCCATCAACAGTAAGAGAGGTTTTTGGGCAGTTCCTTGTCCAAACCAGTTCATGTATTATTTGGGCTTCTGCAATCCACCTGATGATGAATATGTTCTCATGGGAGAGCATGTGCCTTTCACGTAAGTTTAGTTGTATAAATGAACATTGTAGAAGTAATGGGTCACAGCTTAATGTCTGACATACAGTCTAATATTCATGTTCCTTTACAGGATTCTCTTGTTAAGCTTCTCTTTTGCAAGACAAATAATAAACTATTTCCTACACTCCTCTGAACATAAAATGAGACAATATAAAAAGCTATATTATATTTATTTTAAAAAGCTTATGAAAATATTTCTTTTAAATATATTTTGGAGCCCCTCTCCCATAGAATCTTTTAACCATCCTTGAGAAGAAATATTACTGATAATAAAATTATATAACAGATTTTAATTCAGGAAATCACTAAAATTTCACTAATTTTGCTCCACTTACTTGGACATATTTCAAAGGCTGTTGCCTTCATCAGCATGGTTCCACATAGGCTAATACTTTATATATTTACTTCCCAGAAAAAAAAGTTAATTATTTTATTCATAACATAATAGAAGTTAGGTATCCTCAACTTAGAGTAAAATGCTTTTGGAGCCAGCTTGCGAAGCCCTTTGGAGGGGTGGAAGCAGCTGGGTAAGGAAGAAAGGGGAAGTTCATGACATCAGGTGTACCCAGCTCAGTGGTATCATACCATGTTCAAGCCCAATATATAAGTTTTCATTCACCATGGAAAATAGTTCATTTAAAGGATAGGTCATTGATGCCAGCAAGTTTTAATTCCTCATTGGAGAAACAGTGTTTAATCATACAACAAAATAAAACATTAAATGTTTTAACTTGTAACAATATATTAAATCATATTAAATTCTTTTGCCATGCCAAAAAGTATAATAAATATGGAGGCTAGAAAATAATAGCTTTGCTAGAACATGTCTGAGGAAGTAGGTACAATGTACATTATCCTATTGAACTGTTTTGCTATTATAAAATTTGATAATGCCAACTGATAATTAGTTTATTTATTTATTTCAGGGGAATATACTTCTAAAAGAAAGTAGAACTGACTTTCTGTTCCCTTACACTCCTGTTTCAAATTTTCATACTTCTACCCCTCAGTATATCTCTCAATTCATATACCTGTCCCTACCTCCAACCTGGAATATGAGTGACTTTACTGTCTACCTCTCGTCACCAAACACTATTCTATTTAATCTCATTCAGCCTGTTACTTCCCAGAATCTGGAACCCCCTTTCTTCTGAAGTCAGAAATTGATGGAAATAAAGCAATTTAAACATTGATTAAACTAACATCATTATATGATTGAGTCATATTACACACTCTTATTGCTCCACTTACTTAGTACTGGTTACACAAACCTTTTATTCACATCATCAGCTACCTATCAAATAGTTGATGATGCAAACAAAGAGTTACTGAAATTAGTACTACATATTATAAACATGTTTGACTCAATCATACAATGATCTTAATTACATGATTAGCTTCACATTACAAGTTCCAATTAACATTTCTAGTTAATAGATTAAATTGTTATCTCAACTCTAGGAATCACAACACTTAATATCTTGCTTCTTCTTCTTGTTCTTGTTCTTTTTCTTCTTCCTCTTTTTTCTTCTTCTTCTACTCCTCCTTCCTCTCTCTTTGTAACTAAGAAAAATTATTGAAGAACAAGTAGAATGCAAGAACTATCTTTATCAATTTTAATATTTATAGATATTATACATCTTTAACTTGACTCTTTTTTCTGTATTTTGTATCACTACGTACAATGTATTCAGTATTTTTACCAGTTGAGTGGAAGAGAAGGCTCCATGGCCTTAACTCTTGCCAGGTTAAATAAATAAATCAATTTACATCTCAGTGAATTTACTGTTCCGGCAAGCTACAAGATTGTTTTTGCTGATAGGGCATAGTATGAATTTGAGAAAAGAGTGTTTACTTCTGGCAGCCAAGGAAGAGTGTCCAAAACAAGTGGAAAATTTAAAATCATTTAACTTATCTTCTACTACAATAATCCTAAAGATAAAGCATCTAGCTGATAGCATTGAAAGTCAATTAGCATTAAAAATTATTTTATAGATTATTTACTAGTGAAAGATTACAGCATAGACATTAACACCTACTAACTTCTTAATTACCTAGTGAGTCGATTTAATAATCTTATGCTCCACTTACTGTTGAATTATGCAAAACTAGTTTCGCAGGCTTTTGCCTGCATCCTCAGTTGCGAGTCGACTGTCGGCTTCATTGTTGGTTGGCTGGAGGATTTGGTGTAGCTCTCATGGACATTTTATGAACTTCTGGATTAATTTATCTTCTGTTGGAATCTCAAAGTTCATAACCTTATCCTCATATTTTTTTATATAAATTTTTTATCATATTCCCAGCTCAAAGGGTCGATTTACGAATTTCAATAATTTCACTCCCATTTCTATATCACGTTTATCTATCCAAAAGTGATGTGCAACTGCTGATTTCTCTATCTGATTGTACCTGATGTTTCTCCAGTGTTCCTTCAGCCTGATTCCAATGCTTCTTTTTGTTTTCCCAATTGGTTCCGACACAAAATTAAATGTTATATTTACCTACTAACTTGCTATTTTTATTAGATATGTAAACAGTGATCTTGAGGTAAGAGGAGAAAGGTTACATATAGCAACAATGAAACAAACTACCACCAGTTTGGACATATTTTCAAGCCAGTGGAGAATTTTGTTTTCCATGGAGTAACTGCAATATATGAGAATAATGTAGAAATAGTAGGACATAACTTAAATGAATTAGAAGAAATTAAAGTTCAACATCTTTTTCTGGCCATGTACTGCATTATCAGTGCTGTAGTTGGAAAAACATTTAAGGGGGTTCTGTTAAAATTGCTTACCATTATGTAAAAGGTATGGACTGCACTACTTTTGCGGCATTTATTTTTTAGAATGCAGACCTCCTTCCAGATCTGGATTTCTATTAGAGAAGGTGATAAATACTGACGCTGGTTGTGCAACTATTTTTGGGAACAAGAATCTAGTAATTCTTTCTATCAGAAGATTATATCCTTTCTTAGTGTAGATATCATTCATTAAACTAAATGTTCTTTTTCATTCTGAACTAGAAACTGGAACAGAATCTATAATCTGCACCAAACTACAAAGTCTGGCGATTTCGCATTGATGTCAATATATTCCCTGAAGACCTGAATGCTTGTTATCAAGATGGAAATGTTCACACAAGTTGTAGATGCATGCATCAACATATATTATCTCTGTTTCAGGAGGGCAGTTTTGTATTTAAAATAGTCAGACCATTCAATAGCTCCTCTTTCATTTTTCATTTCTACCACACAAAAAGTTTAGTACGAACTTGCTAAATGGAGTGCAAGCAACAAAATCACAGCAACTCTTGAGGAAGCTGCCCAAAGTTCTCAAGAAAGGCAAATAACAAACAAGCATTTCAATAGAGGGAATAAAATGCAAATTTTCTGAATCAAAATAGTAGTTATAATAACCCTAGCCTAATTATAAAACTTTCAAACAACTAACAGATTTTAATTTTTAATAAATATTAAAGAAGTATTTTTAATTCCATCATTTTAGTCAGTACACTAACAATATGTTTTTATTCATTCTGATATAGCTTATCAATTCATACCGTTCCAATTACAGTGTTGTGTATTCTATACCAAGAAAATTTGCTAAGCAAATTGTCGTGGAAGTAGCTACTAAAACCACTAACTTTATTAAATCAAGAGGATTGCACAACAAGAAATTTCAGAAGTTT
This sequence comes from Metallyticus violacea, assembly GCA_030762175.1. Classification (NCBI taxonomy): domain Eukaryota; kingdom Metazoa; phylum Arthropoda; class Insecta; order Mantodea; family Metallyticidae; genus Metallyticus; species Metallyticus violacea. The sequence continues at coordinate 31,285,196 of CM060837.1, read as the reverse complement.
GTTTGTGGCATTGAAAGTGAATATGGCAATCTTCTTTATTACACAGTCATACAATGGTTAAATAGAGGAAATATTTTACATCACTTTTATGCTCTGAGGAAAGTAATAGCTCTTTTCAAGAAAATGCATAGTAAAAATTAGAAGTACTAAACAACAGAAAGTGGATACAATTTGGCGCTTCTACTAGATCTTGCTGAACACCTTAACAATCTTAATTCCTACTTACAATAATTTACCTACTTTTTCCCAATTTGACTGCAGAGATGTGTCAATTTCCAATAAATCAGACCCAATGTTAGAAGAACATACAGAGATTTTAATGAAACTATGTGAGGAATTTGAGAATAGATTCCAAGCAAGATATTGTGGTATTTGAAAAATATTTCAGATTTTGAGTTGGTCAACACTGCAGTGTTATGTAGTAAATGGAATTGTTGTGACATATGTTAGTGTGAATACATTAGATTAGAATATATTACCACTTCATGGTAAGTACAATTTATTCACTTAATTTAAGATTTCAGGTGTTTTCTACACTCTTTTCATTGGGTGTGAAAACTTTACACAGGAAATGCAGCTATAGATGAGTGAAATACTGAAATAAAAAATAAGTTTCTAAACACAAACAGTTTGATTAATTAGTTTTCAAAAGCAGGAATTTTCACTGTGAAATATAGTACAATATAACAAATTATTATTGAAAGAATCACTCATATTTCACTAATTTTGTTCCACTTATTTGAACATGTTTCAAGGCTGTTGCCTTCATCTTCAGCATGGTTCCACTGTCTGCTTCCCAGCATGGTATTAAGATGTAGCTCTGTCAATATTAAGAACTGAGTGATTTGTTTGGGAGATCAAAATTAACCAAAATTTCCTTGTTTTTGTTTATGAATATATTTTTCCACACTGTTAATTCTATGGGTTTTTAAAGAGCTTTTAAGAATTTTGGTTCCTTTTGAAATTCGTGATTCTTTTGCCAGAAATGGTTTGCTATTGCTTATTTTTTTCCAGTGTTTATATTTTACATATCTTATGTGTTACTTAAATCGTATGGTAATATTTCTTTTTGTTTTGCTTATGTATTTCAGATTGCAGTCTTTGCAACCGATTTCATAAATGTTTTTGTAGGAAAACAATCAGGCATTTACAAAATTGGTTGCAAAGACTGCAATATAGAAATACATAGGCAAAACAAAAAGAAATATTATCATACAATTTGAGGAACATATGAGAAATGTAAAATATAAACACGTGGAAAAATCAGCAATAGCAAACCATTTCTGCCAAAGAACCATGAATTCCAAAAGGAACCAAAACTCTTAAAAGCTCTTCAAAAGCCCATAGAATTAACAGTGTGGGAATATATATTCATAAACAAAAACAAGGAAAATTTGGTTAATTTTGATCTCCCAAACAAATCACTAAGTACGTAAAATCCACAGAGTGACATCTTAATACCATGCTGAGAAGCAGACAGTGGAACCATGCTGAAGATGAAGGAAACAGCCTTTGTAACTTGTCCAAGTAAGTGGAACAAAATTAGTGAAATTTAAGTGATTCCCTACATAATAATTTGTTATAGTTTGATTAAGTTTTATGTTTGTTCTCCACATGAGAGATTCCTTAAATAGCACAGACTTAATGCACATTTGTTAAGCATTTTAGATCCACCTATTCCTGCAATCATCTTTTTTCATTAATTAGTGTACTTAGATACAAAAATTGGCTCACCGATCACAACCTGAAATGTGCTATACAACTTGGCAGTATGCAAACAAAAATATCAGCTCTTTACAATCTAAAAAGAGCTGAAAGATTCCATGAATACAAATGGGTAAGAATGAAACATTTTAACATTATCTTCATTATGTATAAGTAATATAGTATATAGTAAAACTATATCAAAATATACAGAGTAAATTACCTAAAACTTGTACTGCAAATATTTCTGAAATGAAATTTGTTATTAATGTGCTGCTTTTACAGAATTAAAGTCTAGACAAGGGCTAATAATGGGAGCACATACATAGGTTTTAATAATTATTAGAATGTGTATTTCTTAAAAAAGTTATATTTTCACAATATAACAATGAAACAATGCCCATTGACACCAAGAAAATAAAAATAGGAAAATTAGAATGTCAAAGGTGTTTTTAGCAAAATTAAAGTGCAGGTAGTTTACAAGCTATCATAATGTCAATATTTTAAATACCTGCAGTTTTCTACTCCATTTAACAGCTTAGTTACAGGCAATGATATTCATATGTTTCGTTACATTTTGTTTCCTTTACACCAATTTGCATTTCGACTTTCTTATCAATGCCTTGTGATAGTTATAGAGTAGTACATGCTGGAAAATGCTACTTACTAGTGCTGAAAAATCCAACATGCTCATGGTGTTAGAGAATGTAGGAAGAATGTTGTTCTTTCTTGTAAGTGTACGCTGAAAGAAATCCTGGTAAATGTCAACCACCTCAAAAAATTATTTGTAAACTTCTTTAACCAATTACAGGAAACTTAAAAACGTAACAGAAACAAACAAGTGACTGAAGAAGAAGGTGAAATTAACATTCAGGCTGCTGTCACTGTAAATCTGCAAGTTAGCTCTCAAGAGTCAGGCAAGCATACTGCACATTCTCCAGTGTCATACGTTCCATCTGTATCATGTTTCTGTCCATCAGAGCTACACGGGAATGATTTTGAGAATTGTGTTATCTTTTGTACATGGGTATTAAGACATGATACACCAGATTTGTCATATATCTTGTTTAGTGATGAAGTAACATTTACAAATCATGTGACTGGTCACTAAACAATCTTCATTTGTTTTGTCAAGTGAACCATCATCTCACAAGTACTTCTTTTATAGAGGAAATTTATCCTGGTGGTTTAGTGGTAACCATACTTGCCTCATTTTTGGAATTAAATGTCCTAAGCATGGCTTCCTTTGGAAGGGAAGTAAAGCTATGGGTCCATGTCATAGATTTACGGCATGTAAAAGAACTTAAAGCCTAAAAGAAGAGGCCTCTGAGCAAAATTTATCAGCCATTCCATCCCTGAATTGAATGGATGCTGATGATCAGAGATGTTAAAGAGCATTTCTAAATAAACCAAATAAATAAATACAATTCATAGAAGGAACAATGGATTCCCAAAAGTATGTCAACTTTTTAACATGAGAATGTTCCACAGATGTTAGAAGAATTTCCATTGCAGACCAGGAGGAACCTGTGGTTGCCCAGTGCATAGTGCAAGATATAATACAGCTTGTCTTCACCAATTGTTTAAAAATCATTAGACTGGATGAAGGAGACCATTCATCAGATTTAAGCCCCTTTAGATTTTTTTTTTCTGTGGGGAAACCTAAAAGACACTATCTACTACATACTGACTACACAAAAAAATATAAAACAATTATTATAATTGCCTGTTCTGAAATTTCTGCTGAAATGGTACAGCATCTGCAGCAATCTTTATATGACAGACTGGAAGTTTGTATTATAGTTGGTGGTAACCATTTTGAATACAATCTTCAGTATTTGCAGAATATTTTTTTCCCTTTTGTGTTTCTTATGAGAGTGCTGACACAGGTAGAGTAAAAACCCAAGTACAAAATATAACACGTTTTCTTGCAAATTCAAGAAGAAAAAAAAAACATACACAAGTTCTAAAACAGAAAAGTAAACATATAAACATTATAGACAAATGATTAAGCAGTAAAAAGGAAAACACAACTATAGGTATTATTTTCATATTATGATAGCTCATAAACTATTTGCACTAGAACTCAGCAACAGACACCATTGACATTCTAATTTCCTCTAGTTTTGTTTTCTTGATATCAATAGGTATTTTTCCATTGCAAAAATATAACTATTTTCAAGAAATACACATTCAAATAATTATTAAAATGTGTACATGGGCTGCAATAGCCCTTGGCTAAACTTAAATTCTTTGAAAGCAGCACAACAATAGCACTTTCCATTTCAGAAATACTTGGGGTGCAAGTTTTAGGTGAAACAGGGCTAGATATTAAAATGGCAATATTGGGACAGAAATTAAAAAGTAGATAATCAACACAGGAATAAATGGTTTCAAAAAATTTGCACCACACAATGATTAAAAACACAAGAGATTTTCAAAAATTACCTACATAAAGAAAATTTAGATAAAATTTTAAAAATAAACACTAACCCTGCTATCATACCAACTGACCCTTCAAAATATACATGTAAATATCAGTGTGAAATAATATCTTGATACAATGATCTTCAAGAATGATATTTTTTTTTTAGTTTATTTAGGGATGCTCTTTCACATCTCAGGTTATCAGCATACCATTCAAATCAGGGCATGGAATGACTGACAAATTTTGCTCAGAGGCCTCTTACTTCAGGCTTCAGGTTCTTTATCGTGCCATAAATGTATGACATGGCTTTACTTCCCTTCCGAAGGAAGCCATACTTAGGATTTTTACGCCCAAAAAAATCCATTGGTCCTGGCCAGGATCGAACCCATGATCTTGTGTTTAGGGGGCAAGTACACCACCAGGACCAACATCTTCAAGAAGAAAGACCTACTTGAAGTAATAAGATAGACAGCACATAGTACATTAAACAACTATTATCTGATTGACACATGGTGTAGAGCATATAGAAATCAGTTAAAAATGGAGAAGCAGGCTTTAAATGTACTATGAAGAATTCTCTCAATATACATCTTTGGAATAGTATTCTAACAATTTTGATGGTGAAATAATGGCCATTAGAGCAGCTTTAGAAAATCTACTGTATAGACCTAACATAAATAAAAGAATTGTTATCTTAAGTGACTCTAAAGCAGCACTACAAAGCTTAATGAATTACAGTTATCCACTAACATGTGCTATTAATTAAATAAGAAAATTGGATTTAAAATTAATTTCATTTTAGACCAACTTATACAGAGAAGCAAATAATATATCTCACTCACAGATGATGATGCAGGCAAATGTCTGTGAAACATGTTCTGCATAATTCAATGATAAGTGGAGCATAAGAGTATTAAATCGACTCACTAGCTAATTAAAAAGAAAATTGGAATTGCCCAATTCCACTTAACTGGCTGGCATGATTGCCTGTCAGAACATCTCTTCAGGATTAAGTTAATCAAGGACAGCCACTGCCCATTGTATAAGGATGTGAATACTGTCCTAACAAAGAACATCTACTGAAATGCAACCAACTTGATAACAAAAACAAGTGAAAAATAATTTGAAAACTCTTTATTGAGAGGCTAGGAAAAAATCTAAATATCACCATCTCCATTGATGATAAGCAACCAAACAGTTTTGGGCGATTCATCCATACAATAAAGTTATATAAAGGTTGGAAACCTTGAAAAAAGTGAAGGAGTTTATTCAATGCAATTAATTTCAATTCATAAAAAAAAGTTTATTTATGTGAACTAATTGATAATTAATATCCTACATATATTATGTTTTCCTGTAGCAAATATACTTGTGTCATAAGCAAGAAAGAGTTAAATTTACTGTTGGTTAATTTTAAAGGAATAATGCTAAATTCCTAGCATACATGAGTCCTTGGGGCACAGATAGTGATTTGTAAGTACAGTGTTTAAATTCTCATGTGCTGCTCCTGCCATATGTTTAGTAAGCCGCAGTCTTTTATTTACTTTAGCTACTACAAATATTTTTAAATTTCTAAAGTCCCTTCCATATATACAATGCAGTTCAAGGGCCTTTCCTTTATGAATTTGGCATTTTTAATTCAGTGTCAATATCGAGTTCAATTTTTACAATCATTATTGTCTGTGCTTACTTAGTTATAAGAATTGCTAATTAAAACTGTATGACCTACACTATTGCTGTACAGTTCAAAATTCATTCGCTAACAAGCCCTGAATTGCATGAAGTTACTCTGCTGAATGTTTAAAATTTTATAAATGCTCGTATAATATAAACATAATTTAACAAATATCCACTGGTATAACTATTTATTTATTATATATGTATGCCAACTTGTATAATCTTACTTCCATTACCATATATATATTTTAAATATTGTTGATTTATAGCAAGCGTTTTTAGTATTGTATTATTTTATTTGAACGGTTATATGTATATATAGCTAAAATAACAAGAACTAGAGAAGCAGAAATAGTTAAAACACTTAAATAGTAACACAAATATAGTGACACCTCTGGAGAACCCTTGCTTTTACATTATTCTTTTCATTTAACTTCACAGAAGATTGGACACTAGGGGCATTCCCCTGATTTTAAACCCTAAAAATCCCTAACATCCTAAATTAAAATATATAAGGGATGAAGAATACAAATAATATAGAATGAACTGCTGCTGCTACTGCATTCTTTTATATTCTCTATGTCATTCCCATTACAATTTCAAATGTTACCTGTAGGATGTTGTTACAATGGTCAGGTAGAGCAGTTGTGCATCTTTACTAAACCTCTCAAATCTCTGGATATATTAACATTTTTTCTTACCAAAACCTCCAAACATGCAGTTATATGCATATGCAGAGCTTTTTCTATGGTTCACACACACCAGATGAGCATGGAATTAGCTCACAATTGTTGACTTCAAGGATTCCTTACTGTTACAATAATCACTTCAACAATTTCCATCAGAGTACATTATTACCAAAGCATTAACGCATAATTTCCATTATTAAGTCACAATATTGCTAATTTCAAACTGCTATATCTTATTCAAACCTTATATCTATTTTTGCTTCTCTAGTTCTTGTTATTTTAGCTATATGTTCCAAGAGTTTTGCTGTATTTTTCATTTTTATTGTGTTTACCTCTGGTGAGGCTTTCATTTTGGCCTATTAATTTGAGTTGGTTTTTACATATTTTGCTGTGACTATTATATTTTCTTACTCTATTATTTTTATTCTTTACTATCTCAGATCTTTTAATATACTTTATTACTGTATTTAAGATATTTATTAATTATACTTTCCATTATGGAACTATTCTAGGTAATGTAATATGCCAATGAAGAAGAACACAACAGTTCAAAATATAGTGATATGTTTGTTACTATTCAAGGTTATTTTAGCTACATTGTTGCAACAGTTGCTTTAATTTTCATTCTTATTATATATATATATTCTAATTTATACAACCTTACATTAATTATCATTTTTTTTTATTTGATTTATTTACAGATGCTCTTTAACATTCCAGGTCATCAGCATCCCATTCAATTCAGGGCGTGAAACAGCCGACAAATTTTGCTCAGAGGCCTCCCTTTACATTATCATGTATGCATCATATGAGATTATCTGTATAGTTATTGGTTCTGATGGTGTAGTGGTAACCATAATTGCCTTCTAAACCCAAGGTCGCAGGTTCAAATCCGGCCAGAATTGATGGTTTTTTGGGGGTGTAAAAATCCTAAGTTGGCTTCCTTCGGAAGGAAAGTAAAGCTGTGGGTCCCATGTCTTACATTTAGGGCACAAAAAAGAACCTCAAGCCTGAAAGAAGAGGCCTCTGAGCAAAATTTGCTGGCCGTTTCATGCCCTGGATTGAATGAGATGCTGATGGCCTGAGATGTTAAAGAGCATCTGTAAATAAATAAATGGAAAAAAAAAATTGTATAATCTTGTGCTCATTATAAATTACGTTTTAGTTTGCATAATTTCACTTTAATTATCATGTATAGAGTATTATTAGTTATTAAATTAATTATTTGTAAATTTTGGCCTATATTAACAACTTTTACACATATTACTGCTCCATATATAATGTATAATGTATATTATCTTCTGACGTATCCCGTATCAATGTACTGTGGTGTATAAATTTGATTGTAAAAGAACAAATTTGAATTAAATTTAATTGAATTGCATGCTATTAAAAGTTTTTAAATATGCAGAAAGTTTATTCATAATTATGCTTTTGTTTGCAGGGCCCGGGGAATTTTCTACCTTAGCACAAATGCTCAAAAGCCTTATGCCCAAGGATTTCCAAGAGGGAAGAAGCCCCCACGTAAAGGAGCACGTTACACATGATATGATATGTGTTAAAGGACCTATAATTAAAACTATAGGATTCCAAGTGTTTCATGTGCAAACTGAGAATGATAATGTTCATTGCACATGCAGTACTTGCAGAAATAGTACAAGTCCCATGGAACTGTATAAGTAGTGAATGTGATAGAATTTTGTATGCCAGTCTCATATCAGTGAATGCAGTACTTTTGGATTCATCAAATGATCCAAGTTATTAGACAAAACACGTGTGATATATAGTGAACACTAACGGGTATTTCTTAAGATAAGTTTTTTGCTCCAATTAGCAATACATACCCTTATACAAATTAATGTGAACAAGTAATGAAAGCATTTAACTTCAGGTTCCTATCTTTTTTATTTATTTTCCTCACCATATTGATTTAATAATTAAAATTACGAGTAATCAGAAGCTTTCACGGCCGGAGTCAGAATTATAACTAGAAGTTTCTTCGGGCTTAGGAGCCATGGTCTCTTGGAGCTAAGTAGTCCAAACTGCAATAGGTCATGGCAGGACCTTCGCCCAGAAGACTCAGACCGCGCCATTGAAGATGTCCTCCGCCGTTGAAGATGAAACGTTTGGACTACTTAGCTCCAAGAGACCACGGCTCCTAAGCCCGGAAGAAACTTCTAGTTGCAATTAAAATTACATTTATTATTGCTTCCATTTATGCAATGCATGACTTATGTTGAGAACTTTGACAACATTGATAGTTAAACAGCATTTATAGCTCTATATGAACTCTTCATACAAAGATAGATCCCATTAAAGTGTAAGGTTAGTATTACAGCAGTTAATAAAATAATTTACTAAAAGACTGAAGACAGATCAGTTAGTGCCAAGAGGACAGGATGCTGTAGAAGATACAGACATTGGTATCTGGTTGAGAAAAATGAGATGGACCCCCATAAAATGGTGTTCAGGAGCATATATTAAGTTACATGAATTAATAAAGCAATGTATGCCTTAGAAACTGCCATGGGTGCCAAGGTCATTAAGGTGCAGACTCATGAGCAGGAGGTCTCGACAGGACGTCCTCCCTGATTGAGGTTTTTTCCAGGTTTTCCTCAGACCTCATAAATGGCAAATGATGAGGAGGTACCCTAAACTTAGGCCTGGAATGCTTCCTTTCTTTAAAAAAAAATCCTTTCCCAATTTACCATTTCATTTTATGTATCATCAGTGTCCACTACCTGTGGTGCCTCAGTAGTAAAAATGGGCATTGAGCAATAATAAAAAAAAATAATAATAATAAGCTTTATAAGAAAGGTGAAAATTATGAAGAGCTGTCAGGAAAAAATTCTGACTATGCAAATGGAGAAGAAATTATTAAACTGTTTAGAAAATAGAAAATGTACTGTGCAGGACTAATCCCTCACCCAAGAACATTTATCAGAAAGCTGAACATCCATCATGTTCTAATGGTTGTGACTCTTTAGTCCCCTTGTGAAGGAATGATGAACAGTGAGAAACAGCTCATCGCAGCATAAACCAGAAATGCACAACTTTGTTACTGCAGAATAAGATCTCAAGCTTCTACACTGGAATTAACACTCACACTTGTATGGTTGAACATACATAAAAGAAATAAAGAGAGATAAAATTTAATAGAAATATTGCAGTAATGTACCAATTTAAATTTTAAAAAATCCAATCTCCTGGTTTTTATTGTAACGAACCTATGAATGAGCTTTTGATGAAAGTCTGGAATCTGCAGAATGAAGTCAGTCTCTATAGAAAATATTATACTTACTATGTTTAAATCATGGTTTGAATCATATTAATATTTGGAGTTGGTCTATCCAATTTTTTAATTTCAATTTTTCATTATAATGTCAGAAAGAAATAGGGGTTATGAAATATTTCTACAGTTAAAATGTAAATTGGAACTTGCACAGTGAAGCTAATCATATAATTGATATCATTGTATAATTTAGTTGAACTACACAATAATCACACACAGATAATCACATCAAAGCTGACAGTTTTAACCCTACAGCGCACAAACTTGCAGCTATCAACAGTTTAACATACCGGCTATTAACCTACAAATTATGAAAGAAGAATATTTTAATGAATACAAACAAATAGAAGAAACAACAGCTAAAAAATGGTTTTAAAAAGAAATTGGTGTACAAAAAGGTGCAGAAATTCAAGAGACAAAAATGTACCAAAGGAGTCTCTACACTTTCAGTAACAAAAGATAAGCTAATTTTTAAAAAGTTCACATATCATCCATGGGCTACAAAAAAATTTCAGATTATTCTTAAAGATTTTAATATCAGCTTGGCACCAGTTAATAGATTTAATGTTAAAAACTTATGATAGACAATGTTAATGACAGCATTCCCAAGAGAAAAAAGCAGGTATTTACAAAATAAATTGTGCAGAATATGAAAAAAATCTACATTAGAAAAACAAAGAGAAACATAGGCACATGGTTAAAGGAACATGAAGTACAAGCAAATACAGAGAACAGCAGTAGCATATCATTTTTGGACAGAAAACCACGACATATTGAATAAAACAAAATTATTTAAATCAGTACAAGGACCTACAGAACTAGCAACCTGGGAGAAAATCTACATCTACAAATATAAAGACAGTCTAATAAACTTTGGCACTGCCGGAGATGAAAACATAAACTACAACTTATCACATCGCCACCAGAGCAGAATACACATTCCCACAGCTCAATGAATGATCCGACAGTTGGACTTTAGCCTGGCTGATGATGAGAACTAAATGTTCTCAAAACTGGTTCTGTACATTATGACAAGTGAAGCATTAAGAGTGTGTAGTTCAACTAAATCATACAATGATATCAATTATTTCTACAGTGTTTATTTTCTTTACATTCAACTAACACAAATCAAAATGAAGCAAATACTTTATGAATTCATACAAAACTACATTAGCCTGCCATTCAACATCATAATGACTGATTATTGCTGCTGGAGAGTGCCTGCATGAGTGTCAAAGTAATATTATTTGATATTAAGATACCTGCAAGTTTTCCCATATTTAATACATATGGCTGTGCTGTCATTAATATACTGTTTGCTATAATCATCTAATAGTCTTTTAAAATATTTTATACTACTTTGTAGTGCAACAACAGTAAGTGTATATAAAACTCCAGGTAAACTTAGGAAAGTATGTAACAAGAGGCATAATGACTCTTATGAACAAGAGGATCCTCCTATCACTTCCTTTCACTTCTCCCCACCAAATTACTCCAAAAGCTTATTGAAATATTTGTGTGCACCATAACTGTAAAAGAAGTCCCCTACAGATAACAGCTGCAAATACAAACATCAGACACAAGATAGAAATCCTCTACACATAAAAATGCATTAAGCAATAGCTATAGCAAAATTAAATGTTAAAATTCAAGTTCCTACAGGAAGTTTCCTTGGTGAGAAGTATTTACTAATTGTGTAGAGAAGAGTGATGTCTGAGTTGTAGAAATTATGCCTTGTTTTGCAGTCAGAGCATGTCTCATTGAATATGATGAAATTCATGGAACATAAAAACTATGTTAATATGAACCCCATATAGTACATATATATACATTGGAAAAACAAAGAGAAATATAGGCACATGGTTAAAGGAACATGAAGTACAAGCAAATACAGAGATCAGCTGTAGCATATCATTTTTGGACAGAAAACCACGACATATTGAATAAAACCAGTACAAGGACCTATGGAACTAGCAACCTGGGAGAAAATCTACATCTACATATATAAAGACAGTCTAATGAACTTTGGCACTGCCGGAGATGAAAACATAAACTACAAGTTATCACATCGCCACCAGAGCAGAATACACATTCCTACAGCTAAACCAATGATCCGACAGTTGGACTTTAGCCTGGCTGATGATGAGCACTAAATGTTCTCAAAACCGGTTCCATACATTATGACAAGTGAAGCATTCAGAGCGTGTAGTTCAACTTCATATATATATATATATATACACATACATATACATATACATACAAGCTCAGAAAATCACTTCTTTTACTAAAGAGAATCTTATTTGTAACATAGTTTGTGTGTGGATTTATGGTCAAGAAATTCAAGAAAAGTGCAAAGTGCTGGTGAATGGATATAGTAATCTATTCAATTTAGACAAAAGGACAAAAAGCTAGATGTGAAAGATGTAACACTTACAAATAATAGTTCTATTCGCTTTAATTTGCATAAGGGTGTAAATTCTAAATACAGTTATCTGTTATTAATACTTTGGCAATTGCTAGCTAGCAAATACAATGATACTAGTAACTTTAGGCAGTGAAAAAAATACTGTACAATAAATATTATTCTTACCAATAGTTACTAGAATTATTCATTTCTTTAACTCCTTTAAGCTAAGTTAAATAATTTTAAGATTTTGGAAATTCTAGAGAAATACTGAAAGATGAAGAATTAAATTACATACTTATCCTCTTGAAAGGTGTTTAGAAGTATATGCTCAGTATATCCAGCTACCAAATACCAGTTACATAAATGGGATAATAGTTGAGATATTTACTTGTAAACCCCCAAAACTTTGCTTTGCACAGAGACAAATAAATTTTACTTAAATCTATGTTCAATTTTAGAGGAAGTGAGGAAAAAATTAAAATATAAACACAGCAATGATTTTGAACATATTCAACATTTTATTATCATAGAATATTAAATAAGTTGTCTTGTTTCTGCTTATATCCATAGTTTTAACTGTAGTCAAAATGATAGGTACTTGTCCAATAATACCTATTAAAATAATTAATCACTTCTACATTATAATGAATTCTGCCATCAACAATTAATAACCTATCTGTTCCATCTATAAGGATTGATACAAACAATGTTTTAATATTGTGCGATTGAAACATATAAATAAGTGTTGCATAACTTACAGTAAGTAGAGTTGATCAAAACTAGCAAGAAGTTGCCAAGAACACATTTAGAAAACAATATGACCCATTCATTACAGCCACACAGAGTCTAGTAAACATAGATTCAAGATAATAGGCTATCTTCTTACTTGGCTGTGTGTACTGACTTTACACTTTGGCTTATTTCCCTTCTTTAACTGGTCGTTTTTGTGTCTGCAGTGCATTTGCAGTAATAGATAAAAATTGTTTACACAAATCAGTTAAGATTGTATGTACCAAATGGAAAATCCATTTTTACACATTGTGTGACAGCACCTGACTCAGACCTTTAGTGGACAATGGATTGATTGGGGGAAATCCAGTAATATGGCCTTACTACTGGACTTCTTTATCTTAATCCTTTGGATTTTTGGCTTTGGGGGCACTTAAAGACATCAATGTATGCCACACCCATATACAACATATGCTGCATATCATCAAATTGGAAAGCAATTGGAAAGTTTTCACAGGAACACATGATTCTCTGAAATATAGGGCTGATGGATGTGTAATAATGATTGGAAACCATACAGACCACCTCCTATAGTAACTAATTAATGGACAGTTAAGGTTAATAGGCCACCACAACACAACATAGCTCATGATCCAGGTTACATCTATCTCTGAATATATTCATGAGAACTTTTTTGCTAATTTAAACATAATCTATATTCAAAGAATATTTACATAGGCAAATGAAAAGTTGAATATCTTTTTAAAAATTGTATGGATATTAGAAAAATTCTTCTGAAATACCTGGCAATAGTTCTCATGAAAGTTGCTCAAAAGATATGCTCAACACATTTATCTAACCAAAATCCTTAGGCTTTGATAAAAAAAAGGGCTCTTAATCTTGAAACACAAAAGCATCTGCATAAAGAAATAGAGATGTTAGTCAAATACAGGTTCAAAGAATGGTAGAAAGATATGGAAAATTGAAAAAGAATGAAAATTAAAAAAGGCAAGGCGTTTTGATATGTTGCAGCATTTTGTTGTGATATATAAGAGTGTAAAAATTCTAGAATGTTAATGTATAATTTTAATATTCCAAATATTGGTATTTTGAATATTTCCCATATGTAACAGCTATATCATAATTTCTGCAAATATAATAAACTAATTTCAATGTTAATTCAATTTGGATTCCAACACAGTGAAACACATACTAATAATCTCTTCTGAGTCGGAATACTAGAACACTCTTTATGGTTTCACTTAAATGAAATTTACTCAGGAAATATGTTTCGTGGATCATTTTATCCACAGCATCAGCTGTTCACAACTAATGGATCATACGTAGAAGTTGGGTAGGTAGGAATCCAGGTGAACTCTGGTGGTCTTGTGATGAACTTAAATAAAGTGTTGTCTGCTTCTGGGATATCAAAATTCATAAGGTTATGTTCATGTTTTTTTATATAAATCCTTTCCCATATATTTGGTTCTTTTTGGTTGTCTCCTTATAGATATTAGGCTGAAGGAGCATTGGAGAAACTTCCGTTACAAACAAATAGATAAATCAGCTGTGCTCTGACAGATGTTCCTCCATATAATAATATAGGTATTAGGTTGAAGGAACATTGGAGAAACATCCGTTACAAACAAATAGATAAATCAGCTGTGCTCTGACAGATGTTCCTCCATATAATAATATAGGTATTAGGTTGAAGGAACATTAGAGAAACATCTGTTACAAACAAATAGATAAATCAGCTGTGGCAGCACATTTTTGAAATGAAATAGAAAAAGGCATCAAGTTATTAAAAACTGTTCAACAACCAAAAAGAACCAAATACATGGGAAAGGATTTATATAAAAAAAAAAAAACATGTACATAACCTTATGAATTTTGATATCCCAGAAACAGAAAACACTTTATTTAAGTTCATCACAAGACCACCAGAGTCCACCCGGATTCCATCTACATTGAGGAAATTCTTCAGGAGCATGTTATCCTCTTCATGCATGACAATGCCTGTCACATGTGGCCCACATTGTGACACAGTACTTGCATGAGGAGGGGTTTCAGGCACTAATTTGGGCAGCACAAAGACCTGATCTCAACCGCATTGAAACTGTTTGGAACATGATGGGGTAAAATGTTTGTCAACTGTACCTAAGAGCCTTAGTGAATTTTGGGAGGCTTTGCATTAGCTATGCAAGACCATACCACAAAAGAACCTAAGAACCTTGATCTGCAGCATACCCGTAAGGCTGCAAGCTGTGATACAAGCCAGAGTAGGAAACACTTGCTTCTGAGAGTGCCACTGAGTGTTGAAAGGTATGTCATAGTGTTACCAATGGAGGTGTATTGCCTTTATATTATCATACAGGTAAAAACAAAATTATTATGAAACATGATTAACTTGCATTCATGCTAGGGTTGCCATTTTTGGGGGGGGGTCCAACACAGGGCATATTTTTTTAAATTTCTCTCTCTCTCTCTCTCTCTCTCTCTCTCTCTCTCTCTCTCTGAATCGTGTTTTAACGCCCTTTTACTACTGAGGCACCACACTGATGATACACATGACGAAATGAAAGGATTTTTTTTTTTTTTTTAAGGAAGGAAACGTTCCAGGCCTAAATTTAGGGTACCTCCCCGGCATTTGTCATTTATGAGAACTGAGGAAAATCTGGGGGAAAAAAAAAAACCTCAGCCAGGGAAAACAGTCCTGGCGGGATTTGAACCCCAGACTTCGCAATCACGATTCCTCACCTTAACGACCTCGGCTACCACGGCGGTTTTATTACGTTTGATGAAGCAGTAACATTAATAGTTCAACTGTTTTCACGTGGTCTTCAATATCATCCGTTTCTTTATGTGCAACAGAAAATTCTCCATTACATTGTTACTCTCAATTTTAAAAAGTTGTATTCCTGTTGCAGGTTGACATTAAACACACGTTTTCTTTTGCCCATTGCTAAACGATGGGACAAAAAACGATTAAATGATTAAAAGGTGTAGACCATTTACATTACACACGAATACAATATAAACACATTGCTTCTGTAATGTTGCCAAATGACTAGGTAAGAAGTTGTGGCGAGGCCGGTAGGGACGTCAGCGCTTGGTCCAAGGTCGACTGAGAGATGCACGGCCGTAAGAAAATATTTAAAAACGCGATGCCAAACATATAGATCTTACAAACAAAAGAAAAAATAAATAAACAAAAACAAACAAAAAAAAACTCGCCAGTCATAAAATTCTGAAACCCCGGACAGCAGGACTGTCCGAGCTAATCTCGGACGTATGGTAAGCCTATTTTATGCTCATGCTTATACAATAATGGAAATTATAGACTTAAGATGATATCTGAATACATAAGAGAGGTTACAAAAGGTTTGGAAAAGTATTTAATATTCAAGAAATGAATGTAATTATAATAATTTACATTAATAATGAGTAAATTTAAAAATAATAAAAAAGTAGGTGTTGGGCCCCTCCCCCTTTTTCAGTGAATTTGACTTATATGGTTACGGAAGTAATGGCTTCAGTTGGTGATGTATTAAATAATCCCATTATTTTACTTGAAATATTAACAGGATAATTATACTGTGACTTTTTAATGAACATATACATGTTTTATTGGAAGAAGTTCCATTAAACTTAATATGTCTAATGTGGTTCACACCTGATGGAGTACCACCTCATTTTTCTCTTGTTGCTAGAATGATTTAGATAAGCAATACCCAAATAAATGGAAGATTGTGGCAAATAAATGTTCTGGTTTGCTCACTCCTGGTCTCAATTCTTTGAGGAGTAGAAAAATAATTTTGTCTCCAAGTACAAACTTTTCAAATAAACAAAAAAGCACATAGACCAAATTAAAGAGGAACAAGAAAATTTGAAAGTTACAGATTGAATCTTAATAAGGTTAAAATACTTTTTAAAAAATGTTGTAAAACCCAGTCATTATCATTAAAAAAAAAGTTTGGAAATTTTGTGTTATTCCCCACCAAAATGGACTTAAAAGGTTTGAAACAGCACACATATTCAAGATGGAGGAAATTGGTGTAGTGACGCGAGGTATGCTCCAAGTGAATGTTCACAGAAGTGAAATGACTACGAGAAGCGGTGTGAATAAAGGCAGAACTTACGTAAGCTTTGAAACTGAGAAAGGTAAACATTGGAACATACGAGAGTAGGTCCATAAGTTTCCGGCCTAACCATTTTCTAGGTATCGTAAAGACTAAAACTATATTTCACTTTTCAATATAGTTACCCTTTGATGCAATTCACTTCTCACATCTTTGAATTAACATTTCAACCACCCACTCTAAAATAGTAGGAAGTCTTGTCTGCAAAATGAGCATAAACTGCATCCACCACTACTTCGTCACACTTAAATGTCCTTCCTCGAAGGTCCTTCTTTGAGTCTGAAAAAGAGGTAATAGTCACTGGGAGCTAGATCTGGGCTGTAGGAAGAACGTAGTCTGTGCAGTAGGCCAGCATAGTACTCCCCGTTTACTGTGGTGTTCCTCTCCTTGAAGTCAATGAAGAGTATTCCTTCACAGTATCAAAAAATTGTGGTCATGATCTTCTTGGTTGACTGAGTGACTTTGGCCTTCAGAGGCGGTGCTTCGTTAGGTTTACGTCACTCCATTGATTCTCCTTTGGATCATAGTAGAGGACATAGTTTCATCTCCTGTAACAATGGTTTGCTGAACTTCTCTCTCGTTGCCACGGAAAATCTCCAAAAATGTCTGACAACAGATGAATCGTTGCTGCTTTTGGATTGAGGAAAGAAGTCTAGGCATCCATCTTGCACTATATTCATGTTTAAATGTTCATGAATAATTCGAATGACTATTGTTTTAGAAAGGCCCAACCTTGCAGCTTTTTCTGTAACTTTGAGCCGCCAGTCTTCCATAATTTCTCCTTCCATAACAGCGACGTTTTCAGGAATGAGCACCTCCAAGGGCCGACCTGCACGCTCTCCGTCTTCAATGCTTTCTTGGTCCATTCTTTTACGGTAGAATATGAGGGGGATGCTTCCCCATATACACCACCCAATTTCTGTTAAATTTCATTTGGAGTAGGTCGTTCTTTTGGGAAGAACTTAATAACAGCTCGATACTCCGTTTTGAACATGTCACAATCTTCTACAAATATAGTGGTTTATGCCACCATATCGACGAGGGCGGAAACTTATGGACCTACCTTCGTAAGTTGTATTATGCAGTATCATCGTGCAGACGTCAGTGTTATCTCACTACATAAAACTATAGAAACCCTGAATAACGATTTGAATGAAATAAAAATGGAAACAGAAAGCTAAAAAACAAAAAAAACAAAAAATCAGTTACTTCGAGAACGGGTGCACGAAAAGTCTTCGGAGAAGCAGAGAAAACGAGTGAAGAGGTCACGTGGATATGAACAGTGGAAAAAGAAGTAATTGTATAGTCCAGAACTTCCTAGATGTAGGGGGCGTATAAAATCCAAGGAAAACAAGATTAAGAAGGTAACAACGTAAAAAGTGATGAAGCAATATTATAGTTATCTCGGGGGAAACCCAGAGTTTACAATTTACGGTGACAGAGGTCTTGCTCGAAATTACCGACAATTTTCACGTGTACGGTTATGTAAAACTTTGTGCAGTAATTATAAATATTGTGTCAGAATGTGGTGCATGTGACAGTGAAAATAGTGGGAGGTGCGAACCACGTATAAAAGGATTACCTTTTAAGTTTTTATCAAAACTAGGCACGATAAAATAAAATTTTGAAACAAATTGATTTATTGCTTTTCGAAATAATCTCCTTTAATATTTATACACTTTTGTATTCGTTCAAACGAATTCTCAAAACATTTTTTCACTGTGTATCTCAAAAATTTGATTTTTAAAATCTTCAACAGCTTCTTGAGGTAATGAAAATCGTGGTCCACACAGTTGTTTGACATTCGGGGGAAATAAAATTTGCTAGGCGATAAATCAAGTGAATACGGGCAACGAAACATTAATTCGATGTTTTTCTCCTTCAAATAATCAATTGTTTGACGTACTGTGTGAGAGCTGGCATTGTCAAGATGAAGAATGCTGTGACGTTTTTGGTTGTTTTTCCTGATTTCGTTGATAACTTCTGGCAAACAAATTGTTGTATACAATTCCGCATTAACTGTTCTTTGATCCTCTAAAGGAAGATTGCGACATGTCCAGTACAACCGAAGAAACAAACGATCATTTCTTGGAAGTGCTTTGTGAACGAGTTACATTTATTCCGTTCATCATGGAACATCCAAACAGTGGATTGTTGCTTAGTTTCCGCTTCATCCGCATATATCCAAGTTTTGTGTTTTTTTTTTTTTTTTATTTAGTTTATTTACGGACGCTCTTTAACATCTCAGGTCATCAGCGTTCCATTCAAATCAGGGCGTTTAACGGTCGACAAATTTTGCTCAGAGGTCTCTTTCTACAGGCTCTTTATCGTGCCGTAAATGTACGACACGGGACCCACGGCTTTACTTCCCTTCCGAAGGAAGGCATACTTAGGGTTTTTACGCCCGAAAAAATCAATCGTTTCTAGCCGGGATCGAACCCGCGACCTAGGGTTCAGGAGCCAAGTATGGCTACCATTACACCTTCAGGACCGACTGTAAATTTTGTCATCTGTTACGATGTTGTAGCTGGATTTTGCATTTGGTCGGTGGAATTTTTTGAGCATTTCATTACATCAATTAACACGAACGTTTTTTGAGCTTCGGTCAAGTTGTGCGGAATGTTTCGGAAACAGCTCTTTTTCACAGCCAAATGTTCAAACATAATCGAATGTGCTGCAGTCTTCGATATGCTTAAGGATGCCTCTATCTCACTGTAAGTCACATGCCGATATTCTTTAATCATGTTGCGCACAACATCGATGTTTTTGGAATGACAATGGATTTGGTTCGACTTTCACGAAATTCATCACTGAAGGACGCACGACCATGACGAAATTCTGCAAATCAATTGTAAACAGTCTTTTCTGATGGTGCTTCATTTCCAAAAGTTGAACAAAGCGATTCTATGCATTACTGTTGAGTTGGGCCTTTACTAAAAACTTAAAAAATCATCCAACTAAAACCTTCATATGAAAGTTCCATATTTTCACAAAGTTACTTTGTTTAAACGTTCACTGTAAAAACTACTCGGTCAATTTCTAAACTGCAACTGTTTTCACAATAGCAAATGTCAATTGTTACGAAAATAGTGATGACATATCTCAATAGCGTCACCTAGTGGTCGTTTGTAAACACTTAAAAGATAGCCCTCGTATTACAACGAAGCTGAAATTGCTGTGAGTGAAATCCATAAAGTATTTAAAAAAAAAAAAAAAAAAAAACTTACTGAGTAAATATTCTACGTCGTCATGGTTTAGTATATGTATCGTGTATGCATAGCTGTTAACTAATAGAAAAATCAAGCCTTTTGTTCCTCGTGGATGTTGGCAACCTACAGAGGGAATATCACACAAAAAGTGGACTGAATCTGAACTCCAAAGGTAAAGGTTATTTAGCGTCAGCGATAGCTCAAACAGGCAGTAGGAGGAAGAGAGGTTCACAATTTTCGGCCTAAACATTTTCCAGGTACGATAAAGACAAAAACTTTATATCACTTTTCAATATAGTTATCCTTTATTGCAATACACTTCTCACATCTTTGAATTAACATTTCAATCCCCCCCCCCAAAAAAGTCAGAAGTTTTGTCTGCAAAATGGACATAAACAGCATCCATCACTTCTTCGTCACACTTAAATTTCCTTCCTCGAAGGCCCTTCTTGAGTTTTGAGAAGAGGAAATAGTCACTGGGAGCTATATCTGGGCTGTAGGATGGATGATCCATCTCCTTGAAGCTACATTTCTTCACAGCTTCTTTTGCAACAAGAGCTGTGTGCACAGGCGCGTTGTCGTGAAGAAGGCTCACACCACCACCCAACTTTCCTCGCCTTTTCTCTTTGATGGAAGCACGTAGTCTGTGTAGTAGACCAGCATAGTACTCCCCATTTACTGTGGTGTTCCTCTCCTTGAAGTCAATGAAGAGTATTCCTTCACAGTCCCAAAAGATTGTGACCATGATCTTGTTGGTTGAGTGAGTGACCTTAGCCTTTAGAGGCGGTGCTTCGCCAGGTTTACGCCACCCCAATGAATCTCTTTTGGACAAGGGATTATAGTTTCGTATCGTGTAACAATGCAGAAATTCTCTCTCTTTGCCGCGGCATAGCTCCAAAAATACCTGACAACAGATGACACGTTGCTGCTTTTGGACCGAGGAAAGAATTCTAGGCACCCATCTTGCACTAACCTTATTCATGTTTAAATGTTCATGAATAATTCGAAGGACTATTGTTTTAGAAAGACCCAACCTTGCTGCTATTTCTGTAACTTTGAGCCGCCAGTCTTCCATAATTTCTCCTTCCACAAGAACGATGTTTTCAGAGTGAGCACCTCCAAGGGCCAACCTGGACGCTCTTCGTCTTCAATGCTTTCTCGACCCATTCGAAAAAGTTTGCCACATTCTTTTACGGTAGAATATGAGGGGGATGCTTCCCCATATAAACCTATCAATCGCTGTTTAATTTCTTTTGGAGTAAGTCCTTTTTTGTGAAGAACTTAATAACAGCTGGATACTCCAATTTGAACATATCACAATCTTCTACACATAGCGTTCTTTATGCAGCTATAACTAAACAACTGAACACAGCAGAACTGAAGTTACACCTGCAATTATTTGCTTAACAGATAAGATAGAACACCAGATAAGGATTTTGTAAAGGCAATAATCCTTATTGGTCAGGCCGGAAACTTATGGACCAACCCTTCTATCTAACAGGATGAACTTACTAGAAACAATATATATAAGTCCTCATTAACTGAACATGGTATAAATAAGGAACGTTCAAAATTTCCCCAATTTTTAAATTATAAACAATTTGAAATGTTTTGCCGAAAAGAGCATAAAAGTGGTATTTCATGTACACCAAAAAGAGATAACATGCCTTAAAATAGAAATGCAGAAATACTGTAAAGAAATGCAGTCTGAAATAATTGGTTCATAACTTCACATTCATCATACTAAAATGATATCGTTTGGAATTTATAAAATGCCAAATTCAAAACAGATTTTTTATACATATAGAAGAGTTCTTAAAGATTTGCAGAATTATAATAATGAGTGATCTTGATGCAGAAAATGCTAACAAAGAATGTGTAGATGTGTTATATAGTTTTATTCTATATTTAACAGTCGTTTTCATGTAGCTTATCCTATAAATAAAAGGTAAAAGAAACAAACAACATAACAGAAGAAAATACTTCCTACAGAAATAATGGTCATTCATGATAAAATGAAAGATAATTATGAGTTTAAAATGACAAAATCAGACATCTATAGATCCCAATATAAAAAGCAATATAAACAGGCACTATATACTTTTGAAAAACAAAACAATAGTAGGAAAATAGCAAATTTAAAAAACATTACAAAAGCAATGTGGATAATTGTCAACAAGAAAATAAAACCAATCAAGGAGGAATTAAAAAATATGAACTAAAATGGTAATGATCAGAGTACTGTAAATCCAAAAGAAATCTGTAACGTGTTTAATAAGTATTTCATAAGCACAGGAGAAAATAGTAATGTAATTCAAGAAAAACAAAATAGCATCTCTGTGACAGAAACTATTTGGCTCTTTAAATGGATAAATGTGAAATATATAACATAATAAATTCAAAAATAATGATGCACCTGGTTGGGATGGTATTACTCTGAAAATTCTGAAATCCTGAAAAAATATGCTCCTAACAATACTAGTGTATTTACTTAACTATTACATACAAAATGTCACATTTCCAGACGTTTTAAAAGCAGTATTGTTGAATCAGTATTTAAAAAGGGGAAAAAGATATAATCAAGAACTATAGACCTATCTTTTGTAGCAAAATTGTTTGAAAAGTGTTCATAAGAAAGTTAAAGGTTTTGTTGAAACTAAAAATGTATTAACACTACGGTATAAGGAGTAAAATGCACGATCTTCTCTCATTCTATCTAAAATCGCATGCAGTGTATTGAAATACACTGCAACAATGGAAATAATACACTGCAACAATGGAAATAACATACATACATACATACATACATACATACATACATACATACATACATACTGCATGCATACATACAAATATACATACCTACCTACATACATACATGCTGCATGCATACATACAAATATACATACCTACTTGCATGCATGCATACATACATACATACAAATATACATACATACAAATACATATATACATACATACCTACCTGCATGCATGCATACATACAAATATACATACATACAAATACATACATACATACATACATACATACATACATACATACATACATACATACATACATACATGCATGCATACTGCATGCATACATACATACCTACCTGCATGCATGCATACATACATACATACAAATATACATACATACAAATGCATGCATACATACATACATACATACATACATACAAATGCATGCATACATACATACATACTGCATGCATACATACATACATACCTACCTGCATGCATGCATGCATACATACATACATACAAATATACATACATACATACATACATACATACATACATACATACATACATACATACATACATACATACATACAATAGGTGCTCCACAAGGCTGAGTATACAGTCCTGAGCAAGAATAAACTGGGTTACTTTGTTACTGCTCACCGCATTCCAACCTCAAGCACAAACACAAATGCCGAGTCCAATGTAACATTACTTAGGAAACTTCGTGTGGGTATCCAACAGAAGCGACAAAACTGCTCAAAGGCGTGTATCTCTTAAATGACAACGTGCGTTCTCATACTGCTAACAAGACAAACGTGACGCTGCGAAATTTCAAGTGGGAATTCCTCGAACATCCTGTATATGCTTGCTCTTGTTCGGCGCTCTTAAACAACTATCGAATGAGCATTTGTAGAAAGGGAAATCACCGCCTGTTCCGATAGCAGCCTAAAGGATCTCAGGGACTAGTCAAACGATGAGACAAGGACGTGTGCATAAAGAATATGTTGAGAAATAAAATTATTTTTCAAAGTCAGTGCTCTTATTATGTTCTGTCATGCCTTACCCACTTAGCTTTCCTTATACTGAAAAAAATAATTGCTTTTTTGAATTGTCTAATATTGTTTCGTAATAAAAGAAAGAGCGGTAACATACAGTGTTTTGTTCCAACACAGCGAGGGAACTGAAAGCATTTTGTACCGAACATTCAACTTGAAACGTATATTTTTACTTGGAAATGCATTGTTTGAAGCAAAAACATGCAGGACTTTACAAGTCTTGAAGAGTTAGGAATAAGAAATCTCATAAAGTGAATTTTTGCGGACAGACATCCGGAATATGTAAGGGGGTGAGATGTTCTTGATGTGGTGTTTAGAAGTCTGCATTTCAACGCATGATGGTAATTTTGAGTACTTTCTGTGGAACTGGGCAAATAAAAAAAAAATAATAATAATACAAAAAAAAAAAACAACTGAAATTCGTCATATTTTCATATGAACATTTTAGGTTCTCTATCAATCTTCCACCTCTGGCAGCTCAAGGAATACAGGCAAAGTACATTCGCATCCTACACAAACTCTATAGTCAAAGTTTCGCAAAATTAAAAACAGCGGAAGGACAACCATTCCGACAAGAAAGAGGAGCTCGCCAAGGCGAACCAATCTGTCCCAAACTCTTCACCTGCGTAATGGAACATACACTCAGGAAAATTAACTGGCCTAATAATTTCGGAATCAACATATACGGCAGATAACTAACAAATCTAAAATTTGCCTACGATGTGGTCTCATTCGCCAAAACACCGAAAGCGCTACTAACAATGCTGGAACAATTATGTGAGCATAGCGAAAATGCAGGGCTGTCACTAAACAAACTGAAGACACCCTGTACTACAATAACAGAAAAACAAAAGTACAAAATTCAAATAAAGCAAAGAAAAATACAACGCCAGATCCTGGGAATAACTTTGAAGGACAAAATACCTATAGAATTAATAACCGGTTATTACAGAAAACAGACATCGCACAAATAGCTACCAGAAGCAAATGGCAATGGGACGGTCACGTCGCAAGAATGCAGGACAATAGATAGACCTACAAGATCTTCATGTGGGACCGCTGGATAGGAAAAAGGATACAAAGCACACCGAGAAGAAGATGGTCAGACCTCTTCAAGAAACATGAGGTCCAAATTGGTCAAGAAAAATGGAAATCTCTCGAGAAGCAACTAGTATAGTGAGAAATGGAGTAACCAAAGTGTATCTTAAACAGCGTACGAACAACTAGCGAGGAATAGCTCACCACGTTAGGAAAAAGCGAGCTTTCCCTACATATTAGGGGATCTTTGCCCTAGGCTACCTTTGTTTACATTATTCAGTTAAAACTGCTAATTTTATGTATCTTCAAAATAGAACTTAAATGAGAAATTCATAAATTTTAATTCAATTGAATTTATGAATTCAATTTTAAAACAGGAAAATTTAATCCTAGAAAAAATAACCTACAGCTAATAATGAACCAATTATTGCAAAATACATTATGATAATGTCACTAAATATTATCTTAGAGAATCTTTATTCGTTTTTAAATAATTTTTCAATAAATTTTAAAAGTAAAATGCATTGGGAATGAAATCGTGTTGCGAAACACTGCCAGCAGGTAACAATAGCAGTTTTGTATCACCGCTCGAAACATCAAATGCAACCGGAACGGTGCCTTTTCCAATAGAAGACAGCTCTTGTTAAATATTCCTAAGACGTCGTGTGAATTGAAGCCGGCCGACCGGCGACCTCTACCATTGACCTCGGTACTCATTAAGCAAATAAATGTCATCTAAGAATTATAAACCGATCTTCCGATTAAGTATAGGTCCTCTCAAACTATGAACAAAGAAAAACGTTCTTTTAGATGAACAGCGGAGTTTCTTTCAATTGGACGCTAAATTCAGATGAAGTATTTTTTCCCCTTTACCGAGGAGATATTTCTAAAAGTTTTGATCTGATGAAGAAAACACAAGATTTAAGAGATATTTTTTCAACATGGTCGCCTTCAACATATATTTAGTCCAACATTTTAATACCCTTAAATAAGATTTGTCCAACTGTGAAAAATAAGCGTATGTGTCAGCTTTAACCTCATCATTTAATATGAATCTTCGTCCACCTAACCATTTCTTCAGGTTTGGAAACAAAAAGTAATCGCTGGGAGTCAAATTCGGCGGATGTGGAAGCATTTGAAGCGAAGGTCGTGCAGTTTTTGCACCAACAATCCCAGAGCTGTGTGAAGACGCATTATTATGATGAAAAAAAAATCTCTTTTTCGCAAGGTGTGGACATTTAGTCTGAATAGCATCCTTCAGTTGGTCCAGTAGTGAAGCGTAATACTCCTCTGTGATGGTTCTGTCCTTCTGCAGCCAGTCTCCGGCACCACACCTTGAGAATCCCAAAAAACCGCAGCCATGATTTTCCTGCAGATGGAACCGTTTTTGCTTTCTTTGGTGCACTTTCACCTGTTGCCACCCACTGTTTGGACTGTACGTTCTTCTCTGGCGTGTAGTGTTGAATCCATGTTTCGTTCACTGGCATGAATGTCGGAGAAACTAATTGGAATTGCATTTAACAAATCTAAACGCTCTGTAAAATGTTAATTCCAATGCGTTTTTGGTTCCATTGTTAACAAACACGGCACCCACCGAGCTGAAAGCTTTCTCATACCCAAAATTGTATCTAAAAAGCAGTGGACACGGCCTGTCGAGGTCTTTGCAATGTCGCCCAACTCTGTTACCTTCAATCATTGAGCACGGCACTGTGAATTTTTGTCGCAATCTCATCGTAGAATTTTTGGGACGCTTTGAGAGCTCATCATTTTGAACTGATGTACCACCGCGCTTAAATTCAGCAGCATTTTCTAAGGGTCGAAAACGAAGGGGAAGAATCCTTTAATTTAGAATCAAACTCCTTTGTATTTCTGTTGGGGTTAAATCCTTCAAAAGAAGTACTTTATTGTACTCAAATGTTTGTAGAAAATGTTAACACTAGTTTGTTTACACGATCGTCACAAACAAGCGACTACACTTACACGTCTGAAACTATCGCCATGGGTGGTCGAGGTCGTTAAGGCGCGGACTTGTGAGTGGGATGTTTGGGGTTCGATTCTGAGCGAGTTATTTTTCAGCTTTTCCTTAGTTCTCATAAATGGTAATGCCGGAGAGGTACCCTAAACTTAGGCCTGAAACGTTTCCTTTCTTTTAAAAAAATATCCTTTCCCAATATATAATTTCATCTCATGTATCATCAGTGCCCGCCGCCTGTGGTGCCTCTGTAGCAAAAACGGGCGTTAAACACATTCGAAAAAAAAAAATACATGATACGTCCTTGATTGGTTCTCCCAGTATTCAGCTACTCGCTGCTAGCTCGTAACTCTTCTCGCAGTGTGCAGCTACTCGCTGTTGGCTCGTAAATTAAATAATTTTACTGTAATGCTTTCTGGGAAGAAGAAAAAAAAAAACAAAAAAACATTTAGAATGTTACGCTAAAAAGTAAATAAATTCATTCTTGCTAATTGTTTCTCAAAATTCTGAGCCATAAGTTTGTACCCATAATATACAGGATTTTCATTTTAAAACTTGCCTGTCTGATGACTGCTTAATATAAAAACATTTAGTTTAAAGTAAGAGCAATACAATTCAAATACTTAGGTAAAATGTTGATTACATTTTAGCTTTCGTCCATTCATCCCTGTCTTATGATACCTACTATAAAATTAAAGAGCGTTCAACTGTCATCACATTATTTATTTGCTGACGTTGCTGGCAGCCTGAACAGTTGTTATTGTTATTTGAATTTGGAAAGAAAGAATAAAAAATAAGTCAGTTACTTGTAGAATTAAACCAAAACTTATTACGGGAAACATTACAGTAATATAACATTGTCGAAACTACTCACCGATCCTATTCTTTCTTGTAATGTATGTTTACACCATTTTAAACAATATATTAATACAACACAACCATTACATTATACCCAATATATTTTATTGTTATATAATTCTTAAGTTTAGTAATAATAAAATATCAAAAATGTTTAAAGACATTTTAAACGCTTAATTTTGTTTCTCGGTATCTTTGACGTTCACGGTTCATATCGCATTTTAATTAAAACGAAATCGATTTTACATCGACTCTTTTTGTACATTTCATTCAATAGTGAAACTTTGTCGGCAAGTTCAGACAAGTGAATAACGATTCTCTCTCTACATCTCCCCCCTCCTTCTCATTGACGACCGAACACCGTAGCCAGGTCTAGTTTCGTCCAATAGAAACAATTGCTAAGTGCGCAGGGTTATGACCTCTATAGAATGATGGGAACCTGGCTAAGTTTAGCTTTGTCAGACCTTGCCTTGCTCTGTGGAGCACACGCGTGTATAGAGATCACATGTGAAATTGACATGTTAATAAACTTTTAAACCACTGCAACTTATAAAGAGAATAGCATATCCCTTGGGCGTTTGAAATGATTTACAATAATATCTTTTTGTGCCTTATTTATTATGCAACGTGATTCAACGCACGGATATTTCAATGTACTCTTCCAACATCAACACGCCACGAGTGGCCGAGGTCGTTAAGGCGCGGAGAAATCTGGGTTTCGATATACACCAGGGCCGTCCTATTGACTAGGGTTTTTTCCAGGCTTTCCACAGTCCTCATAAATGGCAAAAGTCTGGAAGATACCCTAAACTTATGCCTTGAACGTATCCTTCTTTAAATAAATACTCTTTCCCAATTTATCATTTCATTTTATTATTAGCAGTGTGTTAAACACTATTAAAACATAATTAAACTTCCTAGTAACTTCATTATAAGCCACCACTCGCGGACAACTACTTGAATTTCCTTGTTGTTGCCGAAATTTAAATCTTCATGTTGTCGAACAAGGAATAATCAAACGGAGCGAAATGTGATGAGTACGGTGGGTGCGGCACAACAATGAACACACTATGCCAATTTTGCGGTCATAGTATTGCTGCATTCTCACGCTAGAGCAACACTCCTATCGGCCAATATCCTACCCACACCACTCATTAAAATTCTCTTCACCTAGTCGGTCCTGGTGGTGTAGTGGTTACCATATTTGCCTCCTAAACCCAAGATCGCGGTTTCGAACCCGGCCAGGATCGATGGATTTTTTCGGGTGTAAAAATCCTAAGTATGACTTCCTTCGGAAGGTAAGTAAAGCCATGGGTCCCGTGTCGTACATTTACGGCATGAAAAAGAACCTCAAGTCTGAAAGGAGAGGCCTCTGAGGAAAATTTGTCGGCCGTTCCTCGCCCTGAATTGAATGGGACGCTGATGACCTGAGATGTTAAAGAGCGTCCGTAAATAAATCAATCATCAATCTCTTCATTCGCTCCAAAAGCCGCTTCATGGGGATTTTTCCTTTCAATGCTAAGTCTTACTGTCACATATGATGTAGGGAGGGTGGTGGCTACCTTAATGCTGGGGTGACTCACCTCTTAAATACGAGTAGGTCTAAGCTAGTATGACCTATCCACCAGTGAGAATCTGGAAGCTAAGGGAACTTAGCGCGCCTGGGCGACGCAATCGTCTGCAGCCGAACGGCGGGTCGGTTTAGAGTTACCAGGTACCGTCCTAATGCAAAAACCCACGGGTGGCACAGACCTCTGTGTTGCACCCCTGGATCCAGGGCTTAGTAAACCCGACGCAACCTGTCACATATGATAGTAGATTATCATTTACTTCAAAATTTGCACGGAATGTACTCTTTATCCCATTCTCCTTTAATGATTGCTCATTATGAAATTTAAATAAGGTAGTTCCCCTTTCGCCGTTGCTGAGTCCTACATCTAACCGTTAAGGGTGTTGTTGACAGTCGTTCCTTGAGGAAACCGATCTATTAGCAGTCTGTCTGAAGTGATTTTTTATTAGGTTTATTTATGGACGCTCTTGAACATCTCAGATCATCAGCGTTCCATTCAATTCAGGGCGTGAAATGGCCGACAAATTTTGCTCAGAAGCCTCTTCTTTCAGGCTTGAGGTTCTTTTTCGTGCCGTAAATGTACGACACGGGACCCACGACTTTACTTCCCTTCCGAAGGAAGCCATACTTAGGATTTTTACGCCCGAAGTGATCTTGGGTTTAGAAGGCAAATATGGTTACCACTTCACCGTCAGGACCGACGTCTGTCTCAAGTGTTCCGAAAGACGGTGGTCATCTGCTTGCCCGTCAATAGAGCACCAAGAAAAGTTTTGGGCCGAGGACTCACTGGGTGTTTCCATCATTACATTCACTGGACGTTCTTTCTTATGTGTAGTGGTGACATCATGGCTTGCCACCAGTCACCAGCTTCTCCAAAAATTCGATGCATTTCCAGTGGCCAACGACAGTTTTCGATCCTGTCCTTCTGTGTTTGTGTCAAGTCCCATAGGATCCAATATGCGCAAACATTTTAACGAATTCTGAAGGAACGGTCTCACCGTGAAAAATCTTCTTATTTTTCAGATATTTTTATTTCTTTCTTTATTCATTGATTTGCGGATTCAGGGGGAATGCAAGCTATTGCTGTATATTAATGGAAAGAGTTTTTACTAATTTATCCAAATCTGCATTGTTCGTACCTACTAGGTACTGAAAAGGACAAAAAATTATAAAATGTCTCTCTCTCACTCACCCTTTCTCGTTCCCCCCCTTCTCTCTCTCTCTCTCTCTCTCTCTCTCTCTCTATATATATATATATATATATATATATATATATATAATATTTGTTATATATATATATATAACAAATTAACACTAATAATAAAAGTAGATAAAGATAAAACATAGAGAAAGAGTCACACTTGAAATTGCTATATATCGAAATGCTGCGAGTTCTTCAATGGCAAGAAGACAAGTGAAGGTGATAAAAGTAAATATTGAGTATCGAAGGTAACGTTATGCATGGAAACAGATGAAACTAGAAATGAGAGTGTGGGAAGAAAAAAACTAATATGTAAGATTTAAACCAGGTGGTATACGCGCTTTATGTAAAAATATAGCTGCCATTTCTCTATCTCCGAGTAAACTTTCACAGCATTGTGTTCGTAAAGCATCAATAAGAGTTAGACTAAAAGCATCATCAAAATCCTTACAGTGAGATAAGGCATGTTGGGCAACCGGCAAGGGAGACTTGGTTTTAACAGAACGTCTATGATTGTTCATACGTAGCGAAACAACAGTAGAAGTTAAACCAATATAAAATGCTTTACAAAGCTTACAAGATAACATATATAGACGTTCTTGGAAGAACAAGTAACAAATGAAGAAATGTTGAATTCCTTGGATAAATTAGGGCTTTGGAATGATTTGCACGGCATAATTAGTGCACAGGTTTTACATTTAGGACGTTGGCAAGGATACGAGCCAGCAAAGGGACGTGGTAAATTCGGAGAGGATAGGTTACGGCGAAATATACTTTTAAGGTTAGGGGGTTTCTGAAAGTAAGGCGGGGTACAATTTTAGAAAAATCATTTAAAGGTGGATACATTAACAAAGTATCGTGACATTCTTTCAAAATAGGTATGATGCTCTCAATTCCAGGCACGTAAGTAGTAACAAGGTTGATGAAGTTCTTGTTAGAGGTTTTAGGTTTGCATTGGAAAGTTTTGTGTGATGGGATTATACGGGATTTTAAAAGAGCGGAAGGATAATTTTGGTTTTGGAACTTTTGAGTTAGGTTTTTAATGTACTTGTCAAGAGATGAAAAGTTGTTACAAAGACGATGACCACGGATTGAAAGAGAAAAAGGAATAGATCTTTTGATATGCAATGGATGACAACTATCAAAATGAAGATTCTGTTGTAAATTGGTAGGCTTAATGTGCACAGACGTAAGGAAAGAGCCATTGTATAAAGAAATATTAATATCTAGGAAAGTAGCAGCATTGGGAGAGACAGAAGAAGTGAATTTAACTGAAAACTTGGAGTTAAGATTAGTAAGGAACTGCTCGAGAGATTCTGAGCCATGAGTCCAAAGCACGAATATATCATCAATATATCTCAGCCATAATAATGGTGCCAAAGGTTCTGACTTAAGAAATTCCTCCTCTAAGCGAGCCATAAAAAGATTGGCATAAGAAGGTGCCATTCTGGTGCCCATCGCAGTACCTTTAATTTGTAGATAATGTTTCTTATCAAAACTAAATGCATTGCGAGTGAGGACCAGATAAGCAAGACTTTCACACAATGCTGTGAAAGTTTACTCAGAGATAGAGAAATGGCAGCTATATTTTTACATAAAGCGCGTATATCACCTGGTTTAAATCTTACATATTAGTTTTTTTCTTCCCACACTCTCATGTCTAGTTTCATCTGTTTCCATGCATAACGTTACCTTCGATACTCAATATTTACTTTTATCACTTTCACTTGTCTTCTTGTCATTGAAAAACTCGCAGTAGTTCGAAATATAGCAATTTCAAGTGTGACTCTTTCTCTGTGTTTTATCTTTATCTACTTTTATTATTAGTGTTAATTTGTTACATTGTTAATAGTGTTTCTTTATTTTTATTTTTCATTAATATATATATACATATTATATATATTATATAAAACACTAAGAAAAAGTCACACTTGAGATCGCTATATTTCGGACTCGTGGACTCCTTCTATGGCAAGAAGACAATACACTTGCCTTGTCTTCTATTATAATTACTGTTAATTTGTTACATTATTAATAGTGTTACTTTATTTTTATTTTTATTATACATTATATATATATATATCAAAACTTGGCACATACCCATCAATTTACAAACGATTCGTCTAGTTCGTTAACCAGCAAAATTGAATCATTGGGGTGGGGGTTAACCAAAAGCGAAAATTAAAAAAGGAAAATATATAATAACATTGAAAAATCTCTCCCGCGCCCGCAATTTTTGCATTATTTCAACGAAACTCAGGGGAAATATTTAAAATATGGTTATAAAAGTAGTTAAGAAAATCATGGCAATCGGACTACTTGGAGGGGAGTGTACATGAAAAACCCTAGAGGGTTGAAGCGAAACTTAAAATAGCTGTAGCTGCTGCAATTTTAAACCATTTTAAAGGAAACTCGGCATATGCCTATTAAATAAAGTAGGAAAAATAGTTTTCGAAAATCAATGAAATCGGATAATTAGAAGGGGGGGTTTACCTGAAACTCAAAATTTAAAATCGCTCTAGCGGCATTAATATATAACATTTTGCAACAAAACTCCGCATATGCCATCTAAATAGAATAAGAAAAATGTTTGCTAAAATTCAGGGAAATCGGGGCATTAGGTGGGGGCTTTTCCTGCACTCCAAAATTTACAAATCGCTCTAGTGACATTAATATGTTTCTTTGCAACGAAATTCTGTATATGCCATCTAAATAGCACAAGAAAATTCGTTTCTGAAAATCACCCAAATCGGACTATTAGGAGGGGGTGGTTTCCTGAAACTCAAAATTTAAAAATCACTCTAGCAGCACAAATAATTTTTTTTCACAACAAAACTCTACATGTACCATTTTAATCAAATAAGAAAAACAATTTTTGAAATTTGAAATTTCAGATTATTGAGAGTGGTGGTATACCTAAAAAAAGTTTGGAGTTTTAGTCCAAATTTAAACATCGCTTTTACGGCTGCAATTTTATTTTTTTAAAGGAAACATGATATATTATGCCACTGAAATAAAATAAGAAGAAAAACATTTTCTCTCAGTGAAATTGGATTATTAGAGGGGGTTTACCAAAAATTAAAAAACAGCTCATTAATGTGTGTTTTTTCACAATGAAATTCCGTATATGCCATTTAAATAGAATAAGAAAAATAGTTCCTGAAAATCAGACAAATGGGGCCATTAGGAAGGAGGGGTTACCCAAAATTTAAAAATCGCTGTAGTGGTAACAATATTTGTTTCTTCACATCAAAATTCGATATATACCATTTATGTAAATAAGAAAAAGTTACTGAAAATTATGGAAATTGAACTATAGAGAGTAAAGGTGTATTTTAAAATCGAAATTTAAAAAGTGCTATTACGTTTTATTTTCTCTATATTGTTTAAAAATAAAACGAGAAATTAATTCAGCGTATAAACTGTATTTATAATGTTGCATAAGTTTTATATCTATCAAAAATATCGTCGTGAAGATAGCAGCTGCAAAATATTAATCTAATATATGTTTGAGAATTATATTTGTAAGTAAGAACGCTCTGTAATAACCTTCAGAACAAGTTTGCGTTATGTTTTTACTATAATAACACTTAAATTAAATTTCAAAGCCATTGAAAATCGATGAAACTTTTAACTGTTCTTTGCAGATTGTGTATATTTGCTTAGTACAACTGTTTTTAAATAGTAACAAGTTTTTGTTTTATTGAAACATATGAACATCATTTTCTAGTATACAATTAATTATAAAACACTAAGAGAAAGTCACACTTGAAATCGTTATATTTCAATCTACTAGATTTTTTCTATGGCAAGAAATCAAGTGAAGGTGATAAAGGTAAATATTGAGTATCGAAGGTAGCGTTATGCATGGAAACAGATGAAACTAGAAATGAGAGTGTGGGGGAAAAAAAAAATTAATACGTAGATGTCATTTCTCTATCTCTGAGTAAACTTTCAGAGCATTGTGTAGGTAACGCATCAATGAGCGTTAAATTAAAAGGATCATCAAATTCCTTACAGTAAGACAAGGCATGTTGGGTAACCGGCAAGGGAGAACTAGTTTTAACAGAACGTCTATGATACGCAGCGAAACAACAGTAGAAGTTAAATCAATATAAAATGCTTTGCAAAGTTTACAAGACAACATATATACGACGTTCTTGGAAGAACAGGTAGCAAATGAAGAAATGTTAAATTCTCTGGATAAATTAGGGCTGTGGAATGAATGGCAATGCATACTTAGCGCACAGGTTTTACATTTAGGGCGTTGGCAAGGATATGAGCCTGCAACGGGAGAGGTAAATTCGGAGGAGATAGGTTTCGGCGAAATATACTTTTAAGGTTCGGGGTGTTCTAAAAGTAAGGCGGGGTACAAATTTATAAAATCACATAAAGATGTTTGCATTATATATATATATATATATATATATATATAAAACATAAAAATAAAGAAACACTA